>JASANB010001834.1:0-105040 GCA_030248155.1 Sabatieria punctata
CATTTCCAAGGTTAGAGGCTAGAAAATCCATCAAAAGCAATGGGATTTATAGTTTTCAGGAATTTTTGAAATTATTTTTTTGTTTTACAAAATGCGGGCTACTCTGTTGCTTGTGAATGTACTGTACATCAAGTACATAGAGACTTGATTATTGAGGAGCAGTGTGAAGTTAAGCCAAAACTAGACCAACGCTTTCTAATGACAAAGCAAGTTTAGGACATGGAGTAGGGTCAGAAGACTAAAAGCGTTCAAAATGGATATTTTGAGGGATATCGTAATATAATGTGTTTCGCTTGCCTCAAAAATGCAAATTACAAAGAAAACAATGTGATCATAAGGAATTATCGATAAAAAATGCACCAAGCTGAACAAAAAATACCGATTCACAAATACCTGAGTATTCCCAAAATAATCGGTATACGCGGTATGGGTATTTATTAAAATACCTGGAATCGGTAGGTATTTATTGGGTAGGTATTCCCAAAAATACCCATTTTCGGTATGGGTTCGGTATACCCAATCAACAGTATTAGTAGTGATGAGATTTTGCAGGACAACGATGGCAGACTGACACGTCAGGAATTCAAAGAGGGTTCGAGGAATGATCCGTGGATAGTGCAAGCGCTTTCCATGGACATACCGCAATGACTGTTTGCCTTCTTTTCTTCCCGGTCTTTGTCAAACAATTTTGTTACAACACCACCTTTACTTGGATCGGTGTGTGCAGTGTAATTACAGTACAGAACAAAGCAAAAAATGTTCAATCGATTCTTTTGGCCTTCGCTCAAACCTTTCCTGCTTTTTCGATTGGCTCAAATTTGCAGCTTTTTTGTTCCGATCCTGAAATTGTAAAAATTCAAGCGAAAATCGAAGAAGATAACAAATCGATGGGACATTTTTTCCTCTGTATACTGAATTTTTATTTTGTCACTTTGCTTTGCAGCTGCGACGTTCACTTACTTAAGATTGTTTGTACTTTGTTCTTTTATATTACAGTATGTCAATAAATGGCTACTGACTGTTAAAAATGGCCGCACACATCGGCTAGCATTTCGGATACTAAATGATGGGAAAATTCGTGGACTAATACATCTGGACGGTTATGTAACCAACCACTAAAAGAATGTATACCGATTTGGCGTTCCGCTTAACAATGGGACCAAAATTTGAAAATCGAATTTGTGGCCGTCCGTAAACTACGACGTTCAGAGAGGGGGGTTGTCGGTTGAACGTCGCAGGGGGGTGGGGATTGGTGTCGAAAACGTCGTCGTTTTTAGGTGCCTAGGAAGCTTTTGTCCGCAACTACATTATATTACAAGGAAAACTCTACCCAGTTCATGTTTCCAACCGCCAAAATGGTAGTTCACTGTCAAAAAGGTTCTTTTTCACAGCTGTTGCAGTGTCATGTCGATTTTATTCAACATTTTCTAATGTCGAACACAGTACCAAGTTTAGTCGGGGGGGGGGCAGCCAAAAACGTCGTAGTTTAGGGGGTTGTTCTGAAAACGTCGAAAAACGTCGGGAGGGGGGTGGGGGTCCAAAAATTTTGAATTTTTGAACGTCGTAGTTTACGAACGGCCCCTTGGGACTTAATGGGGGCTTACGGTAGCGTTTAGAGTACTTTAAAGCGCTGTTTATACTCCTACTGCAGTAGTAGGAACTGCAGTGGTTGGGCGACTCCTTCTGTAGTCTTCAGCATGAGTATATACAGCGCTTAAGAATCAACGGTCGAATTCAATTTATAATGAAAAAATATTTTTTCGACCCCTTTTGGAGCCACCTACCTCGTCTGCAATCCCACTACAATCTACGTCTGGAATCGAGCAACTGGATGCTGTGTGTGGGTGGCCATGGGTTCTCTTCTCTCACCTGTTCAATTGCTAATTTGTTCATGGAACATGGAATTCAAAAGTTTGAGGTGGAGTTCCTGAATGAAATCCATTTATCGCTCTCGCACAGGGCCGCCCAATGTCCGAATTTTTGGCCGGGAAAATGCGTTTTGGTCGCGTGCGAAGTTCAAAAAATTATCCGATGAAAATGCTGCATTATGGCAAGAATTTCGGGGGGGAGGGTGCGTGGTGAGGTTTTTCCGTCAGGCATTTTTTACCGGCCGCCACTTTAAATGTGTGATCATCCTCTACATTGTAGTGTAGCGCGCCAAGCCGGCCGGGCACCAAATGCGTGATGAAAATGTGTTATGGCTGCGCCGGCCGGGCAGCGCAAATGCGAAGTAAACTGGGGTGTAAATTAAGAGCCGGTTTCTCTAGGAATCGACTTTTGCTCCTTAACCTCAGGACAAATCTCAACTTTTTGTCTCCGATTTGGCTGAAATTTCATATTTTGGTTTAATTTGACCTAAAAAGACATTTTATCACCTTCCCGGCCATTTTTGAGAGGGTCACTTTTTCGACCCTCTCTCAGATTTCGAGTCATAACTCGGGACCAAATGATCGTAGGAACTTGCGAAATGTATATTTAGAATTAGAAAATTATTCTCTTTCAAATGATGTCCTAGTCGACTAGATTTCTGACAAAAATTTTTTTTCGAATCCTTTCCGGGCCCAATTTTACCCCCGCACCGTCAATAGTTCAACTGTTTTATTTCATGGAAATGTAGCGCTATGTTTTTGCTTTCGATTAAACAAAAAAATCGAAAAAAATGTACGTCAAATCGAGTTTTTGGGCCTTGAAATATACATTTGAACCTACTTTGTATATATGATGAAGAGTTTGATAGTTTGTGTGAGTGTTGTTGTGTGTATCTTCCTGTGTGGTTGTCGTGTGTGATTCAGTGAGTGCATGTGTGTTGTGTTATACAAAGACTAACAAGTAAACCACTCCACATTTCCTTTCAATACATATACATATATTTTTGAAGATCCCAATATTTGCCAGCTGTAATACGAAAGGCTACGTACTGGTACAGCACAGCAGAAATCAGTTACCGCTTCAATAAAGCGCATACAGCCATTTCCAGAGGGGTGGGAATTTTCCCGACCCCTCCGGAGATATCGGCAATTGGCGAAGCGCGTGGTAGGCCCGCCGGCCGTTGAGTGAAGCATTCTTACGCATTTATTTATTTTTTTTCTATTCTTGGGTCGAGAAAAGATAACGGATGGACAAAATTGTTTTTCCTTCAAAATCCGAGCCAAACCAGTGCGCAATTACGTATTATCCTTACAACTTGTTAGATTTACACGGTTAACTCGTTCCAACAAATCGCAAAATTCATCAATGGTTCGTTTTTGCCTGATGAATTGTTTTTGACGAATAATTTTTCACGTTTTAAGGTTACAATTCTTCAAAAGATGATGAACTGAAGAAATTATTCATCACAGAGATTGAGGAACAATCAAATAATGATTCTTTAACAAACTTTAATGGCAATTTTCCTTAGTTCAACCGAAAAAGAAATGCGCAACAGCCACATAAACTGACTGGACTCGCCATGACAGTTAATCAGAAACTGTTCGGCATTGCCGTGTCATGATCAGACATGGGCTAGCATTTCGGCTGAGGGGGGTAGAATTTTCAAATTTTGTGGGGGGCTGAGAGGGGTAGGAGCGCCTGAGGGGGGTTGTGGGGGTGGTAAGCCAAAATGTCCGATTTTTGGCTAAAATCAAGTTTTTTGGCTTATTTTTCATTAAAATAAGTTAAAATAAGCTATTCTGTGGTTATTTACACCTAATCCAGACATATTTTAATCATAATTTTCTATGCAAAATTCTTCCAAAAAAATTCCTGAGGGGGGGGGGGTAGCGGCCGGCTGAGGGGGGTAGGTCAGAGCCTGAGGGGGGCAACCCCCGTCAGCCCCACCCTTTGCCCATGTCTGGACATGATCGCATACTGATATATCAGAGTGGTCTGTTGGTAGGAGTATACTTTATGGTGGAAGAATTAGAAGAAGACTGAATCAAAACAAACATATGTACGAATGTACATTGGATAGAAGCAAGCAAGGGGTTCTAAAAACGGATGTGGAGCAAATAATTGGTTTCTGCGGAGCTCGAAGAATTGAGGACCGCCTTTTTGTTGCTTTCCTTGCTTTCGTTCATTAGTTTAATGAACATAAGACTAACTTGTCAAGCAGGCCTAGTCAGGCACAATATTGAGACGAGTTTTTGCCAACCGAGTGACACCATAACGTACATACATTGTACATACCCGCGGGCAGGCAGTCAGGCCACTTTATTGTACTTAATCTAGTTGTAGATTTGGCAATGAGCCATTTATGACACGAAATTTCCCTAGCCTAATGGTAAAGATGTGCACTTTTTTTCCAACCCGGGGAGCCGCTCTGGTGAGGCATTTCCTTCAGACATCAATAATCATGATCACCCCCCACCCGGCGTCCAACCCTGGGGGCTAGAAGTTTTTAAACTGGTAAAAGCCAGCCCATTTCGTCCCAACCGCTTCGTCTACTTGCTGTTCGTCACAGCCGTTTCGCCCCCTTGCTGTTCATGCCAACCGTTTCGTCCCCTTGCCGTTCATCCCAGCCGTTTCGCCCCCGTGCTGTTTGTCCCAACCGTTTCGTCCCCTTGCTGTTCGTCCCAGCCGTTTCGCCCCCATGCCGTTTGTCCTGACCGTTTCCTTCCTTTGCTGTTCGTGACACGTTGGTGGCGAGTGGTGGTTGCCGGCGCGTGAGTGTAGTTGTTGCAGCTCGGTGCTGGTATGCCACGATTAGCGAGGACGGCCGTCTTTTATCCAAACAGTTAGAAAAGGCAACAAGGCGGCTACACGCAGAAGGATTACAATTATACACTAACTGGCGGCAGCGGACCACCAGTCTCGCTGTCCTGCCAGTTACAGCAGACATGTTTTACAACCGAGGGGTGATAGCTCCGCGAATACACCACTCTATGCTAATATCAGTCACACCTAAAACGCATATGCAGTTACATACGTACGCACTCATACACGCACTCACACGACACCACCCCCTCCTCGAAATGAGAGGCTAATGTTGCCCGCAGATACCAAAGAGAATGAGTTAAAAGCCAAAGTTGGCCAAACAAAATGAGCGCATTAAAGTGAGCTGTTTGGGGGAGGGGGTGTTTTGGCCTCTCAAGTGTTCGAAACATTTTTTTTCTGCAAAGCTTAGTGGTTAGCATACTGTTATGTGCAGTTTTGTGTTCTGAGTTCGAAAATGCCGCCCCGGTAAGATATCCTACCCGCCTGGCCGCCCAGCCCCCAGAAAGAACCATCAATCATCGCATCGTTATCTCGTTCAATTCAGGCCAAATAAACAGCTAGCATAGCAATGTGACCGCTACTGCGAACGAGTTTATGGCAGCAAAGTACTGCGCTAACAGATTAGCAGTTTACAGTAGTATAGATAGTACATGGTCAGCACGGTATAGATAGTATATACACTTTGTCTTAATTTTAGAGCAAGCGGTAGCACTGTGTTATGCCACTAATTTGTTGACTCCAAATTGTTCTGTGCTGCGAGTAGATCTGCCCGTAAGAAAACTCATCGAGGTGAGGTGAGTGGCGTACTGTGCGCGCGCGTATTTAAACCGTGCGTGCATCCTGGCCACACGTTGCTTTAGCAGACGTTCGACTAGGTCAGCCTTCAACCATCGAGCCGTTCCTTATGGTTTTCTGGCTGCCACATTTTGGACAGCCCCAGACGAAACCGTCAGACAGTTGTTCCTTTTTCCGTTCGGTCATTTTGTGGCCCTGAGCACACTTTAAGGACGTTGCAATTAACCATAACTCGCGCTGCCAAAGAGACCTCAACACGTTTAGAGACTCGGCAGGCGCCTGTGTTAGTCACTCGGCCAAGCTCAAAGTCAAAGTTTTTATCGCCCGAGTAACACAAAGCCGTCGGAGCGACAGGCCACGAGTCGCCATATTTGACATATTACGTAGCCTAACTAAATAACAAATGCTGCGGCAAATTTTGCGTTTTTACCAAGGCCGTGAATTTGTCGAAAGACTTAGCATTCACAACTTCATTAGGCAGTTGATTCCAGAACTTTACCACCTTATGAGTGAAAAAGTTTAGTCTACAATTTAGATGTTTTTTAGAAATAGGGATAGCTAGCTTACAATCGTTTCCTCTGGTTCTG
Source organism: Sabatieria punctata (assembly GCA_030248155.1). NCBI lineage: Eukaryota > Metazoa > Nematoda > Chromadorea > Araeolaimida > Comesomatidae > Sabatieria > Sabatieria punctata. The sequence continues at coordinate 6,075 of JASANB010001834.1, forward strand.
GTCACCTTTGACCTCTCAAAAAAATTTGAAAATTCTACATCTACAAGGCCGTAAAAAATGCGGTATACATACTGTAGATCTATCACAAATCGTCGGTATTCTAATGTTTCAAGATCCAGAAGACGCACTCTGTTCAAGTACTCGCCATAGAGTCTATCCATCCCCGTCAATCTTCGTGTAAAAGATCGTTGGACGCTCTCTAATAGTCGTATATCCTTATACTTATATGGGTTCCAAACCGGAGAGGCATACTCGAGCTTAGGACGAACAAATGCCTTAAAAAGTTTTAGCAAAAAGTCGGGATTTTTACTTGTAAAGGCTCTATGAATAAGATTTGCGCGTTTACCGGCCTCTCTGGCAATTTTTACACAATGAGAGGAAAAAGACACGTACGAAAAGCGGTCTAGCCCTACAAGAACTCCTAAATCTCGTATTTCAGAAACTGTCTGTATTTGCGTCCCTTCGACTAAGTAATCTAGCTTAGGATTTGAAAAACCAATATGCAGTACTGCACATTTATGTAGTGCTAATGTCAACTTAACAGAAGAGCACCAATCGATTACTTTTTTGATAGCCTTTTCAAAATCAGTTATATCGTACCCCGTTTTAGGAAACCCCATGTACACCTTACAATCGTCAGCGAACATTTTAATGTTCACCGTGCTGTCTTGAAATAAGAACGGCAGGTCATTCATGTAAAGTAAAAACAGAATAGGTCCGAGACAAGACCCCTGGGGAACCCCGGATTTAACCTTTGCCACCGAGGAGCGAGTGCCATCGATAACTACGCATTGCTTCCTGTTTGAAAGGAAAGCCTGTATCCAATTCAACAGGTTCCCACAAAAGCCATAAGCGCGAAGCTTAGCCAGCAAGATCTGATGAGAACAAGAGTCAAAAGCTTTGGCAATGTCCATATAAAAAACTTCTACAAAGTCACCCTTATCAAGGTGCTTAGTCCAATCATTAATGCATTCCAAAAGTTGAGTAACAGTAGAGCGTCGCGACAAAAAGCCATGCTGATGTTTTGAGACCAATCCCTCAGTCAGCAGAAAACGTAGAATTCTGTCTTTTACCATTTTTTCCATAACTTTACAGCAAACAGAGGTCAAACTTATTGGCCGATAATTTTCAACAGAAGATAAAGCCCCTTTTTTAAAGATGGGAGTCACAAAGGCAAGCTTCCAATCACTTGGAAGTTCACCTTCAATGAAGGAGGATTCGAAAATTATGGAAAGCGGAAATGCAAGCTGAAGTGCTAGTTTTTTTAGAAATATTTGCCCCATTCCATCTGGCCCTGGTGAATGCTTATTGGCCAATTCGGTCAAATAAGCAAACACATTTTGTGGCGCAAACTGTACGTCCCCCAAGCGGTTTCTGGTGCGTTCTAAGAACGCATATTCAATTTCGTTATCTTCTTGAAAAACTGAAGCAAAATATTCGTTAAATAAGTTGCATTTTGTATGACAATCGGAAACCAGTTGACCTGTATCGGATTTTAAAATTGGGATTCGATTTGAGGTTTTCATCTTTGAGTTGACATATTGCCAAAACTTTTTGTCCTGTCTTGATTCTAGCACTAAATCCTCCTGGTATTTTTGTAGCTGTCGACGCTTACAACGCAATAGTCGGGCTAAATTTTTTGCCATATTTATGTCATCCACATTTTTCGTTTTACAGTACCTATGGTAGGCAGCCTTACGTTTCCTATCGAGTGAACGTATCTCTTTTGAAGAAAAGGAAGACTTGGCTTTGCCTTTCTTACACAATGGCACAAACTTCTCAATAGCTGTATCACATAGTTGTTTAAACAATTCCCATTTTTTGTTGACCGAACAGCAGGACGCAAATACAGCAACCCAATTTACAGAGTCAAAAAATGTGGCAATTTTTGTGTAATCTGCTTTAAAAAAATTTCGATAGTAGACGCTCCGAGAGCAATTATAAATTGGCAAATTTACTTGGGCTAAAACCGTGTTGTGATCGTTGGTTGAAAAGGGTTCTTCTACAGAAATATCAATCAATCTATCCGGCTCGTTTAAAAAAATTAAATCCAAAATGTTATCAGGTTGATGCCTAGCTGGTTATCTAATTAGCTTACACAAATCTGTGAGGGCCAAGCCGCCGTCAGACTTATTTGTGATGGATGACGGGCCTCTCTGGTTACGTATACAGGTGGGGCGGCGGTGTTCTAGAGATACATGCGTACTTGCTAGCCTCTCTCAAAATGGCCCCACCTCGCCTGGCTGGTCTCAGTCGCCACTCTGTTACCACCGCCTACTCTACGTGAAAGCCTACAGGCATAGGCTCAATTGGTCAAATATTCTCTGAGCAGGTTTCAAGCTGGCGAAGGCTTCTCTCGGTCTGGTGCTGCATTGCCTCAAAGACTGTTGCTGTTTCCGGGAAAGGGAGTGTCTAGTCGCATGTTTCTCAGAGCGCGGCGAGGAGTGAAAGCAGCTGCCCTGATTCTAGCAATGGTAGATCTTACTAAACCAGTGGGTGAGACCGGGTTCGTCGGAATTTACAAGAAGTTCAATCAAAAGCATGTCTTTTACACCTGAGGACCTGGTGGACCGGTTCTTCCTTGAGATGAGAGCTTGAGCATCACGAGGGAAGAGTACTGCACGGCGCTCAACGCGTACATGGCCACTGATCCTGTAACGGGGTTTGCCAGAACTGGCAAGAATATTACAACGATCTTCTGGATCATTTTCCGATATGTCCGTGCCTTAGTAATAGTAAGTATTTAGAGAAGGTCAACTTTACTGTACATACTGTTTTTGAGTGTTTTAATAAACCGTATCGAAAAAGATAATTTGGCTCCTACATGCTGACGAGTGGCGTACGTACAGCTTGCTTAGTCCGGCCGAACAATTAAGTACTGGACTGAGGCTATGCTATAGGAGTCCCGGCAATAAACTCTGCTTATGTAGGTGGATTTAGCTGAGAAATCAATCCCGGTGCGTTTCGTTAGTTAACAAAGGGCGGCTCACTCGCGATTTTTAGGATATTGTGGCACTATAAATAAATACAAAGTATGAATAAAGTCTCAAAATAATGTTAGCGGGATTGGTCAACTTCGCCTGTTTTAACAAGCCGCCAAAGCCGCCCAAGCCGCCAGGCCGCCCAACCCGCCAGGCCGCCCAACCCCCCAGGCCGCCCAAGCCACCCAACCCGCCAGGCCGCCCAACCCGCCAGGCCGCCCAAGACGCCCACCCCGCCAGGCCGCCCAAGCCGCCCAACCCGCCAGGCCGCCCGCCCGCCGTCCACCCCCTTAAACTTTATTTTTACTATGGGGTAGGATATCTTACCGGGGCCGAAAATGCAGTCAGTTTAGCAAGATTCGCTCTGGATCCGGAGAAGTTTTGCGTTCAAATTTGAGACCAACAGTATTTCTTGAGTGGCACTACTCGCTAGCGTGACCATAAACCGCGGTAGAAAGCAGTTTTTCTTATGTAGTTTTTACTGCTGATTCCAAAGTAAAAATATTTTTTCTCTACGTTGGCCAGTTTTGAAGTTATTGGCATTTTTACGAGTTGGGAAGAAAACGGCTGGACTTGTTATAACATGCTTATTTGAAAGGTGACTCAATTCAGTCGCATGTAGGGTACAGAGCCATCACATTTATATCACCTGATGCAGTTTTTGCCGCTGGTTACGAAAACGAACCTTTCTTCAATCTGACCGTTCCTGAGCTACTTATGTAATTTTTATGCCCTGGTACGCAGACAATAAGTTATCTGTCAAATCTGGGTTTAACGTCGTATCTATCTGGTGCAGTTTTCTCCGCTGATTCAGAATATCACAATATTTTTTGCGTTTTGGTCACTCTGTCGCAGGTTATGGATCTCTGAAGTTTCATTAATGATTAAGAAACATGCACCGTTGACAAGCTCTAGTCCTGAAATAAATGTTCAGCGTTCATGCATTTCTGAAGGGAACCTTTTGTCAGTCAATAGTGTACGACCTATTTTGACCCCCTGAGTTAAAAATGGCCTTTGTTTTAATCTATAATTACTCCATTTAGAGATATATGAATATTAATGCAAATTTGGTTTGATCAGTAATATCTCAAAATTGAACAGCAGTAGAGAAAAAAACAAAGGCTATTTTAATGCCCTCCCCCTAAACAGCACACTTTAATATGCTCATATTGTTTGGCCAACTCATACCAAACTTTTGTTAAAAGATTAGCTTGGCAGAGCCTTTGCACAAAAAGTTATAAAGATTTTTCGAAAAAAAAACGGAGTGGCATTTTGCGGAAATTTCGTAGTTTTCGGAGAATATCTCGCTAACCAGCTTTGATCTAGAAACGGGAGTACCAGAATCTAAAAGGCCATTGGAACAGCTACAAAACTCTGTGCGAGTCGGGATCCTAGCTTAAGAAACGAATGAAGGGTGATCGTTTGAATGGAGCCTGTCAGAAACGTGAAAATGACACCAAAATGCTGCCGAACCAACTTTGGGGGGGGGTGTACACGTAGCTCCGGTTCCAGGGGGTGGCCGGGCATGCACCGTTGGTCTTCGACTGTGCTCTATTTTAACATATTTTAATATCAGCCAGATCCGTGAGATGACCCTGCTTGCCCCTCTCTTCGGCACCAAAGCTGACTTTCTCGCAAAATGCATCTTAAATGCGTTTATGAAGGTTAACTTTTTAAAGTTTTCTCCACTTCGTTGGTTGGGCAGTCGCCAAATCTGGCGAATTTAGAATATTACAGCCATTATGCGAAATCCTGAGCACTAATCCCACTGAATGGTTTGGGTACTAATTCGTTTAATTTGGGGTGTATGTACCTTAGCCAAAACACGATTTTCTTTAATCTGGATTATTACTGTATTTAGCTTTTGTGCATTGTTAGAAATGTTTCTATTGTACTGTAGTACCAACTCAAGCGAGTTTGCATGAATTCTGGGCGATTTTAGCTTTCCCGGGCCGTGCCCGGCTGGAAATTTGAAAATCCGGGCCGGGCAGGGTCGGACAGGCGGCCCGGATTGAGATCAGTTTCGTCGACCGGTCAGTTTCGTCGACTGGTCAGTTTCGTCGAAATCTGACTCTGGTGGGTGAGTTTCGTCGACTGGCCGGAATTGCGGCGGATCAGTTTCGCCGACTGGTCAGTTTCGTCGACACAACAAAAAACCGGTCCGCTAAATCATTTGTAAATGGTAAAAAGATTATGTCTAAAGCTAGCGCTGGTAGCTTGCAATGGACGTGTAATTATGCGGTGCCGGTGCCACACAAATGAACTGATCGCAGTCAAGTGTCCAGTTGGGCAGCAGCGCTCACCAAACACCGAATAGGCGGCGTCCTATCATCTACCCTAGCGTGGCTTTTGCCTGTAACAACGACATCGCGCAATTGAACGCCAGTCAACATATGGTTGGAGACGGCACGTTCAAGTAAGCGGTAGCTACACAGTTGTCAAAAAATTCACTATTATGTTTTAGCTACTGCCCCAAAGGTTTTGCGCAACTATGGACTCTTGCAAATTATTTGTTTTCTAGTGCTGTTTCATACTAATCTCTGTAAGTACAGATAGTGAGTGATATTACATTGTAGACACTGAAAAGTTTTCCGGTTACATAGGTTTGCTGATTATTATTTATTAGGTCTTGAAAGTTAGAACTGCGATGGCTTTTCTCGCAGGTAGGATCGCCAACAAACTGGCTAGGACTTTATTGAGTCGACGAAACTGACCAGTCGACGAAACTGACCAGTCGGCGAAACTCACCTTTAGAAAGGAGGTCAATTGTCGACGAAACTGACCAGTCGACGAAACTGATCGGTCGACGAAACTGATCAGCACCGGCGGCCCGCACCGGTCTCTACAACCCCACTCATGCGATTGCCTAATTTTTGCACGCCCTAGGAAGCGGAATTGTTGCAAAATATTTGAATAATTAACAGGGAAACTTCAATTTACTTGTCTATCTAATCTACTTTACTTACTTTTTCGTTGTGTGATGTGGTTTCAATTTAGCTTTAGACACAAATTTGTTAGTGTTTAATACACTCTTTAATGTATGTATGTCTTGTCTGGGTACCAAAAGCATTTAAAGCACATTTGAGTAGAATATACGTATACGTAATATCAAGTGTTCAAAGCCCAACACCAAACAAACAACCTACTAAACCTGCACAAGTCAAGCATTGTATCAAATTCAAGAGCAAAGTGAAGCCTTAAAACCTTTAAGCAGCGAGCAAAAATTTCGTGCACCTAATAAAAAATGATAAAAATACATATTTTTCGTGATCCGCAAATAGGTGCTGAAAGTTGATTTGGCGGCATAAAGCAAACTATGTCCATTAAATGAATTGAAGGTAAACTTTATTGTTAGGTTTCGCCGCCATTCTTTATTGACATGTGCGCATCATCACTATAATCAGCATTCAATCAGTTTCAGAAAACGCACTATTCAATTTTGGAAACTTTCCAACCTTTTCTGGCAATAGCTCGCTTTAAGGTTTCTCGGACAGACTTCTCTCAAAAATGCGATCGACAGACAAATACAAACAAACCGGTCACACTAACTGCTCTGTACAGTAAAACAAAACAAAGAGTAACTGTAGATAAATAAATAAATAAGTATGTACTGATCGAAATGTGAAGACGAGAGGGGCCTAAACCTGAATACAATTTTTTCTGCTCGAATCGCAAAAGTAGTTAGAAAAAGCGCCGGTTCTCCGCGTAATACATAGCTACAATACAAGATAAGCGGAAATTGTACTTTCTGTGTACCATACTGTAGTAGATATAGAAGCACGCAAAGAAGACCTGTGTACAGACCCGAGAGGAGTGGTACGTCCTTCTAAGCAGCGCCATTCGTATGGCCGTCGATTACTGGCACTCCACTTTTGCTCTCAAAAACGGGGTACACCGGCGCGAAACTCATCGAGCCGATCAGCTTCTTATCTTCGTCATTCGGCTCGGCAATATTCTGCGGTCCCAGCACGAATTCTTTTTGCCCCGTGGCTACCGGCGCATTATCCTCTTTCGACAAGGGTATATTTCCCACCACCACAGGCACGGTTACCATCAGTTTAGGTCCACAGAGCACTTGAAGCCGATACTCGATGCGAAATAGAGGTTTCAGATTGGCTCGATTCAGAGTACCGTTGGGCACCAGGTTACCGTAGTTGGCATTGTGCTGCAACAGCTGTTCGCCTACAGATTCTGGAATTGTAGGGGTGCTAGGTGCCACTGGGGGTACTTGGATTAGTGCCAGACTGTCTCTACTAAACACCGTCTTAGTCTGCACCGAAGATTTGTCGAGTTGGCGCTGAGCCAAGATCCTCGGCTCACTGGGCAGCCCACTCTGCAAGTTGACCGTTCGGTCGACCAGCCGACACTCGATCGATTCGACGCTCTCGCGCGACTGTTTGTTATTCACCAGCACACTGCCAAAAATGGTCTCCCCAGCCACGAAGCAACCCTTAGTCAAGGTCACTTCGGCCGTCACTTTTCCTCTGCAACAAGCCGAGCCGACCGTAACAACTTCCGAGGCGCCGACCGGCTGTAGGAGCGTCGAATCGAAGGCCAGTGGAGGCGGGGCCAAGAGCGTGAATGGACGCTTGCAGACGAAGGTCAGTGGGATGGGGTGGGTCTGTTCAAGTATGACGCGACAGAAATAGCGAATATGGGAGTTGGCTCCTTCGTAGCTAGTGGGACAGTGCTTGGGCAACGGACACTCAAAGGGCAGGTGGTAGACTCTGTTGGCATGCCACGGAAAGTCGCCAGGGTTCCGGCCGGGCGGTCGCTCCAGTAGCGTAAATTCCCGGTCGAAGTATACCAGTTCAAGGCCGGCCTGTTTCTTGGCATCGGCCGCCCAGGCTGCGCGACCTTTGAACTGTAGTTTAATGGCCTTGAGCGTGATTGGCTGCGCCAATTCGATCTCCAGCTGGCCGGCCAACAGGTCGCCGGGTCGATAAACGGCGTCCAATTGGCGGAAGGACAGTTGGAAGCGCGAGAAACGGCCGTGCAGCGCCATCTGAAAGGCCGACTGGATAAATAATATAAATAAATGAGAAGAGAAGCCGAGTGGAAGCTGTTTTTAATCACAACAAAACCGCCGAGCGAGCAATAACAAGAGGTGCGCGGGTGACTCGGCAAAACCGGCTGGCTTGAATTATGGCCTTTAAGTGCCGGCCATACTTTTGCTACTCTGAACAGGCTGTCTGCTGCATTTTTTGACACCCAATACTAGGCCGTTGCCGCTTCAATCAAACCAAACGCCTGGGCTTGTGGTGCTGGTTGTCATGTCACGGGGCAACTACATAGATTAAGCTACTACGTTGGTTGGGTCAATTTTATTACATTTCCTGAAAAATCCGCTGATTTGAGCATATCTTAAAGATCGAATTTTGGTGAAAAATTGCAATTTCATAACCGTTTTTTGATTTCGTGTCAATAAGTTTTTTTTAACCTAAGTTAGAACACCCTCAGTCTTTTATCAACCCCTTTCGGCCGACTGTACCCGATCAGGAATTTTTTAAGAAGTTTGAAAGCTCAGGTTTACACTAAATTTCTACGAACGTAAAAGGTCATGTAAGTAAAGAAACAAGAGAGGGAGTTCGTGGCAGCCAGTCTATAACTAAAAAACGTGATAGAGTTGCAGAATTACTAGAAACTACGCTGCAATTTGAATTTCGGTCGTAATCGCTCGGAATGCAGTGCTCAACTCAGCAAAAGCGCTCGATTCAGAGCGACTTTCAGTCTGAAATCAGAATATTTCTTCGAAAATTCAGTGGGGGACAGAGATAGGTCAACGGCATGTGTTTAAAAATAGCCTAGTTCGGGCACTGCACTAGTCACAGACCAAAGCTGAATAGCAGCACCGAATAGTGGTAAACAAGGCTGCGAAGTCTGGGCCATAAATTGAAATCTATTGTGACAAAGCGAAACACGTTTTCTGTCGCCTCAAACATAACAAGAAGTAGACGACATTTTCAGCACCAAACCAAAACAGGACCAATAAGGTGCGCTTAGCTGGCTAATCGATAATAAGCAGCCGACGCCGACCATGTCCCGAGGGTGGTCAGTAAATTTACCTTATTACAACCTTAGCTAACTAATTTTGTCCGGAGGAGAGGGTGCGAAACTAACAAAACGGCGTTTTATACAGCGCCAACATAACGTGCCAAAACTGACAAGCCAGCCGTCGGGCCTGGCACGCCGGAAACCAAGGCCTAATAAAGCGGCACACGGCTCATTGGATGCTCTAATGACGGACTAGCTTACCGCCCGCCCGGCCCGGACGAATCAACTCAGTCACGCACCTTTTGATACCCGAGCAGCAAGGCCGCTGTGACTCAATGACGCAGCGATGAATCAATCAATGGGAGGAGGTAGTCAGCCAAGTTTATTCGCTCGCAAATTTGCCATATAACAAGGTGAGTGTGCGCCGTAATAACAACAGGTCGGTCGGCGGAAAATAGAGCAGCCGCTAAATGGATGCAACCGGTTGTTGTCCGGAGGGGGCAGCGCACCGATCCATCAGCAGTGACATATGAAAATGTACAAGAACAGCTTCTTCGGAGGTGATCAATCAGCCGACGGGCCTCCTGCAAATTGCTCAATTGAACTATCGGCATAAAAAATAAATGATAAAGCATTAAAAAACAATGTATGGCGGTTTGACTTAACCTAGCCCACGGTCCGACACTGTATTTCAACCTGATCCGGTTCCGGATCAGTTTACATCCGGCAACGCGGATCCGGCATAACCCCCCCCCCGAACTATCAAGTTTTAAATAATGGTCCAGCAGCAGAAAGTACCTTCAAGCTATTCAGTAGAGCCCACACGCGAACTATATTTTGTTTTACCTAGCCTAAGATGAAGCCTGACTAAAAGGCGGTGGCAAGTGATCTAATTGGAATTCTTCTAGGTTTTTGTCTTGCTCATGATTTGCAGACCTACCACGGCCAAACAAACCGCTCCCGATGAAGAAGAAAACTGACATCGCTGACACCATTTTTGGGAAGCGATTTTGGACTCAATTTCAGCCTGTAATTTTCAAAAACTGCCTGTGAGTGAATCTGAGATTGTCAGCTGTATTTGTGTCAAAATTAGCGGTTTAGCTCTGAGTCTCGATTTTTTGTGTTTTTAGCAATTGAACCTCCCGAATTTTTACAAGTTCTCACCAGACCCGCGACCTGCATGTATGACATTGTTTGTTCGACGTCGGATAGAATCAGTAATATACGAACGAGTAATTAGGAATGACCTACGTAATAGAATAGCACCCGCCTATCTAGGTTGTCATAGCGACAACCACATCCGAACCATCTCGTAAACAACCGGCAGTGCGTTTACAAAACGTACGTACATAGATGGAGTGAATTGAAAGTGAGGCAGCGACGACCTCCAAGAAGGTCAGTTAACTCGTAGCGCTGCAAAAGGGAGGACGAGCAAGCCGACAGACAGTTGCTGGCCGGCCGAACCAAACAACAACTGCGCCAGACCAAGCGAACGCGCAAAGCCAATTTGCATAAGATTTCAATAATAAGTCGGCAGAATGAAAGCCACAGGGGAGCGGCAATCTGGTCGCCACATGCCATATTAATGGCACCCCAACTAACGCCCGCTTGTCCGACGGATGCGTTTATTAGATTTATAGAGCCGCCCACCCACATTCCCTCCCCTTCCCTCCCTTTGCATCCGCTCCTACAATAATTATACACCAGATCCGAAACCCTGGCTCTCTTTCTTCCGGCATATGTGCCATAGTGCAACTGGAATTTTCTGCTTTTCGGTCCCTGACTGATCGCAGATTGATGAGACTAGGGACTACGCCAAATTCCGACTCCGATCGGAATCACACAGTACATGTTCATGCCTGGTGGAAGCAATTTCTTCCTTATGTGTCAGTTTCCTCCTGTTCTTGATGCATGAACAGTTTTTGGCGAAACGTCATTTCGAACAAAACGAAAGCTACCCAGAAAACCTGAGCTTCAATGTGAGCGTAGGTAGGTGCTGACATTTCTCGATCAATTGTAATATCGCCGAAGGCCAAAGCATTAATTATCTGGAAGCTATCGCATCTGCTCGCTGACACAAGCAAACAGCTCAAACAGGAAAAATGGAGAGATCGTTCGCAGCAGTGCGATTTCATCTTTACATAACTGAAGGACTTATAGTGGCCCTGCTAAACAGTCTCATCCTGCTTACACTACTTAGGTTTGTTCTCAATAAATAGAGTAAGGCATTTTAGTGCGTTTGGTGTTAGATTATTTATGTTAGAGGTGTAGCGATAGTATTGCTGACACGGTTGCAGATTGAAAGAGTTCCACCTGAAGAAGGAGTACATTTTGATAGCGGGACTCTGTCTGGCCGACGCTCTCAACGGTGCCGGAACTGCCGGAATAGGCTGGCACCGAATCCACGTGAGCCCAGGAGAGCGGGTGTCTCGCTGGAGTTGTTTCTTTCTGCCGGCCATGCAGCTGCTGATCCACAGTAGCATGGCGCAACCTCTTATGTTCTTGGTGATCAGTGTAGACCGTTTTCTCTGCATGTGCTTTTCTCTCTTTTACTATGGCTTGGGGCGTGCCTACACCCGAACTTTGGTTTGTCTGGCCTTTCTGTTGCCCATGATTAAATGGGGCTTCGGTTTAGCTTCTGTGTGGCACAGCCATTTGGCTCCAAATGTCAGTGCTCTCTGCTACTTTCCTTTTGCCCTCAGTCGGCGTGTGTACGACATCAGTTTCTCGGTTCAAGTGATTACTGCTGTGGCCAGTGTCATTCTGTATCTGCCGGTCATGTGGCAATACCGCAAACAGGCGGCTCAGATGGCAGGGGTGGCTTACGGTGGTCAAAGCACTGACCAGCATCAGAGCCGAATGACCTTGAGTTTGGGTTTGTGCTGCATGTGCACCCTATTGCTCTATGTATTGCCATACACTGTTATGATGCTGAGACTGAGCACCAGTGTGCAGGCTGTCCTCTTGAGTAATCTGAATCCGATTTCTAATTTCTTCATTTACTTAAAGCGACATGAAGAAATTCGAACGGGATTGCACGCGCTTTTGAGCTGCAAACGCAGTCAGAGTCAAAGTGGAGAGGGAGTGTCTGTGTCGGCAGCACCTGCAGTGCTAGCGATGACCGTTTACCAGCGACAACCGATCATGGATGGAAAACCGACTGCTCAGAAAGTTTTGGTACCAGTCAAAACAGTGGTGAAAGGTGGCACGGCAAAGTCTATTTGAGAAGCCAATTATGACTGTGATACGTAGTTATAAGACTGATATTCAGTTGCCATGTTTATTTTGTTTTCAAAAATAACGAAAAATTCATTACTTTGTAGAGAAGATTGGTGAAAACATAAAGCTCAAACATACACAGACCAGAAAATCTGGAAGGGACCTGAGGATAGTCTCGCACACACACGTAATAGGCCGTCCACTTAAGGGGGAGGGGGGTTGGGGTTCTGGCGACGGCTGGAAGGGTCTGAGCCCAAATTCTAGCGAGGAGGATGGGCACTCAAAAACGCTCAAAAGTCGCAATTTGTTCGGCTAAAAATCGTCCAATCTCGGGCCAGACATGGGCAAAGGGGGCTAGACCACCCTCAGACTCTGACCTAACCCCCTCAGCCAACCCCTACCCCTCAGGAATTTTTTTGGAAAAATTTTGTATAGAAAGTTGTAATAAAAGTATGTCTATATAGGTGTAAATGACCTGAGAATTAGGGCCCGACCGGATACAAATTTCTACCGGATCCGGATCCGGATATGCCGGATATCATTGATCAACTTAATAATTTTTTAGAATGCAATAAACCACATATATACATTTCTTTGTTCTATAACAGTTGATTCAAAACAACATCTAATAATTGTAGTTCAAACTATGGTTGGATGATATCGGGTTTTTGCGATGCATGTGATATTGCATATCATATGCATGCAAAAATGAGATATGTACATATTTTTTGCATATTTGCATATTTTATCACCGCGGCTAGAAATTGATAACTGGACGCTTTCCAAGCATTTTCGAGTTTGGTCGGAATGTCTATGCAATCTTTAGCATTTATTAGGCATACCTATTTTACAGATACAGACCTCATCTGGAAAAAACAGAAGGGGAAACACAGTTTGGCATGAAAGTTCAGCTCATTCCGTAATTTTTAGATAAAAATGGTTGACATCACAGACTTTTGGTTAAATTATAGTTTGCATGTTCAGATTTGTTCTCTCTAATGTGGTATACTTAGCCGACCTTTTGGTAGACCTGTCCTAGTTTTACAAACTAAAAAATTATGAATTTGAAAAATCTCAGTTGAGATTTCCATTCTTTGCGAGTTGAGTTTAGAGTCTCAAGCCATTCATCTCCATTCTGCAACTGAAAATAGACGGTTTGATCTCTGTAAAGTACAGATTTACAGTATAAACTTGCTTCAATAATAGTTCGTTTTTTATTTTAGATTTTTTATTTTTAATTAAATGAAAAATTAGCAAAAACAAGGCGACTATCCTAAACATAGAAATCCAGTCCAGTCTGCTTGGCTGTCCTGTGATGTTCATTGTATCACATTACTATTTTTGTTGAGTTTGTTTTGGCCATAGCCTGCTCACCTTCTGTGGCTTGGAGTTATCCCCTTCCGAAATGAACTGACCCGAATTTTCAGATGTCAATTTTTAACGTAAATATTTTAAGAACCCTTCATCGGATCTTTGCCAAATTTTGCAAGTTAACCAATCTTTATATGAGCTCAGCTTTTTCACAAAACCGGTTAAAATCTGGCGGATTTTTACTTTCAGTCAAGGTGAAAAATTAGCATTGTCAAAAATGAGGTTGTTATCCTTTGCACAGAAATCAGGGTTATACAAACTACTGGGGTCATGGATTACAATCGCCTCAAGAAATTTCTAACAAGCATTAGGTCGAATGCTATATTTATGTTCAAAATACGTAAAAAATTACGTTTTCTCATCTGTGACTGATATCCGGCATATCCGGCAGGTAATGTCCGGATCCGGTACCGGATCCGGATATGGCCATATCCGGCCGGATCCGGATCCGGATATCCGGTCGGGCCCTACTGAGAATAGTTTATTTCAACTTAACGAAAAATAACCTAAAAATCTTGATTTTAGTAAAAAATCGCATGTTTTGACTTGCCATCCCCTCACAGGGGAAACAACTTTGTTGACACCGTTAACACGATACGTATACACGTGTCAACGCATCGTGTACGCACACCGTGTCAACGATATGTATACACGCTGGAGTGCGTCTCAGAGTTGACACCGTAAACACGATGCGTTAACACGTGTATACATACCGTGTTTTCACATCGTGTTAACGCACCGTGCTAACCGTGTCAACGCAACGAACTAACCGTGTCACCGGCTCCATATTTCATGCAGGTTTCTTTCGCTTGTTCCCACTCATGCATGCTTTAGACCCGTGTGTTTGTTGGTGCCCTTGCAGACATGAACTCGAATTATAAAACATGTGGACACTGTGGGAAGGCGGTTGAGAGGAAGATTCTTTATGGCCACACTTCAGTCTGCTTTAAACGATCAGGTTTTATTTCGCCAATTAAGTCCGGGTGGAAGTCCGTGAAAACGAAAATATTCCATACTTCTGCCGCGAGCCAACGTTTTGTGCGCACAAAGACATGTGGCTACTGCAATTTTAGAGGGGAACGCCGCGGGATTCTATTGCATGAGAAGCAGTGTATATTGCATATTTATAAGTCAAAGACCGGCTCTCAAGCATTTGCAAGGTCAGAGGCTGGAAAAATCATCAAAAGCAATGGGATTTATAATTTTAGCAATTTTCAGAAATGATTTTTAGCTTCACTTGGGTGAAAATCGTTTCTATAAATAATTTGGGCTAAGAGAAATGTTTCTATGTGTGCCGTAGTTTAAATACGACCTGCCGACTTCCATCAGCATCAGTGAAAAATAATCTGAACTGTTGTATAGCATTTCAGTGATAAAGGCGTTTTAATAGCTTGATGAGCAAATGTTTGGAATTAAAAGAAGAAAATAGTACAATAGAGAGCATAGGATCAATAATAATAGCCACAGTGCCAGGCAAGTGATGGGAGCCGGTGAGCTAAACACGTGATATCGATATGTATACACGGTCCGTATACACGTGTCAGTCAACGATATGTATACACGGTCCGTTAACACGGCCTACCCAAGGGCGTGTTTACGATATGTAAACACGATGACGTGACACGGTTAACACGCTCACAGGACACGGTTGACACGATGACATGACACGGTTGACACGCTCTGCAAACACGTGTATACGGACCGTGTCAACCGTGTCAACAAAGTCGTTTTCCCTGTGCCTCAGGCGCTCCCACCCACCTCACGACTTGAAAAATGTACCACCATCAGCTGAAATGCAAGCCCATACCTGTCTCGGGGGTCTGGCCTAATTGAATGAAAGGTGAAAAAGTAAGGTATGTGCAATGGCGTAGCTGGGAATCGAACCCAGCACCTATGGATTGCCGGTCCAGTGCTCTTAGACAGACAAAAGTGGAGGAATGTGCTTGAGATGAGAAGCAGAGAGTCCTACCTTTTACAGCAATCACTCTGTTCCAGCCACCTCGGCCTGGGTCGAAATCTTTGCGGTACTCGTCTCGTACCTGAAATCAACTGACAACTAGCTTATCAGCTGTTCAGCAGACCACACTGCAATACCACCAAAAAGACCCTTTTCTTTAACAAGGTACTTCAGCTTAACCCTGCCACAGTTGTTAAAAAAATTCTTAAGGCCAAAAATTTTTGTTTTTTTTTTAATTTTTGAATTTTTGAAACAGATTATTGTTGAAAACCGTCTTAAAGGGATCCAGCGTGCTAGTACAGGTACTTAAGATAAATTTTCCACTTTTGCGCCTCACTCAAGCCAGTTAAGAAGTATCAGTAAGTAACTGAAGGAGAGCTCCGAATCGGACTAAATCGGAATCCGGAACTTTTCCAAAATAGCTTTAATTTTTTTGGCATTACCTGTTTTTGACAAACAGTGTTAACATCTAAAACCTAATTGTCACGCAGTGTTGGCAGTTTGAAGCGGTCTGGTTGGGCGATTCCACAAATCAGGACAAAAAAATTCGAAAAGTTAGCTTCCGATAAATTCCTAGGTCTCTAACTTCGGCATCGGAATTGAAATTCCGGTCGTTCCCTAGTTCCAGTGCTAACAAACTGACTCATAAATCACTAATTTTCAGCTTAAATCATTCTTCAGTAATGGAATTTAGCTTTTCCGGTGCTCTAGTCAACACATACACAGTCAGGCACTTAACGCCGTTTATGGTACCGGCTACCGGCATACATGTAAAGGTAATCCGCCGAAGTGGGAGGGGGGTTGGGGGGTCTGGCGCCTGCCGGGGGTCTGAGCCCAAAATTTTGGAGGGGGTTGGGCACTAAAAACCGATCAAAATCCGCATTTTTCGGCTAAAATTTGTCAAAAATCGCTAATTTAGGCTGAAATACAGCTAAAAGTGCTGTTTTATGGGCAATTTTGGCAATTTTCGTGTTTGACATTGCAAAAATTTTCTCAAAAAATTACTTGCCAGAAAAACCGGAGGGGTCGGAAAAATCGTCTGGGGGGGTCTGGTCTAAGTCAGGCGGGGGACAGACCCTCTGTTACATGTATTGGTAACGGCACCATATAAGGTGCCGGTACCTAGGCTAGTGGAACTATGGTACACCCACGTTCTGGGACTGTGGTGGTACCATATCCGAATGGTACCGGCACAATATAATGGTACGTACCCCTATCCATGACCGTGGGTGCCGGCACCATATATGGTACCCCTACCCATGACCATGGGTGCCGGTACCATATACCACTACCATATGGTCCAAAATTTGAATGAAGTGGTACCATATATGGTACGGCTACAATTACCAATTCAACGGTTAGGGGTACCATAATATATGGAGACGGTACCATAAACGGCGTTAAATGCCTGACTGACACAGATGTTCTAGAACCACTGTCATTTTACGTTTGTTTTTAGCTCTGAATCGCAATTTTACGCTCTAACATTGCGATTTTCAGCCGTATTGCTAAAAAAACGTGCCAAGAAACCGCACTTCAAGCTTCCTCTGGGCGAAACCTAAATACTGACAGATAAGGCCGTCTACGTTCGGCTTGTGTATGTGTTTAGGTAAGCTCCATCTAATACGAAAGCTCACCTGGCCGCCGTGTTTGCCTCTGCCGAACTGACGACCCTCGATAAAGCCGGCATCCCAGTCGGTTCTGATGATCCGGTCATCCAATCGAGTGCCGTTTACGTAACGCACCGCATTGGCAGCGTCATCGCGCGTGTAGTATCTGAATGCAATGCAGAAGTTAGAACTCTGCGTGTAACAGGCCAGGCTATTCGTCGATGGGGAGGCCGCAGGGGTCTGAGCAGACATGGGCAAAGGGGGGAGCTGAGGGGTTGACCCACTCTACTCCCCATCGGGGCCGTGAAAGATTTATACTGTACTCGGCCTTTGCATTCCTGTTGTCATTGTATTGTGTATCGAGTAAACGTGTGTTTCTTGCTTCAGGCGCTACGCCACCCCTCAGCAATTTCTTAGGAAGAATTTTGAATAGAAAATTACGAGAAAAATATGCTTAGATTAGGTGTAATTGAGCTCAGAATAGCTTATTTTAACCTATTTTAGCGAAGAACAAGCCTGAAAACCTTGATTTCACTCAGAAATCGGTGTTTTTGGCTTACCATCCCCTCAAACCCCCGTCAGCCCCCGGGTAGGATTTGAAAATTTACCACCCCTCAGCCTAAATGCTAGCCCATGTCTAGACAAATCGGGGGGGGGGGGGGCGGAAAAATCGTCTTGAGGGACCCAGATCGGGGGTCAGGCCTAAGTCTGGTAGTGGTGGGGAGCAGACCCTCAGTCCGAACCCCTGTTAAAGTAAATTTTCACTGTAGCAAACGTAGCTGTCGCCCGAGCTGAATGAATCTTTTTTGAATGAAAAAAAAATGGAATTTTTTGCCAATCTTGGATATTTTTTTCTTAAAAGCCTAATTTTCCTCGAAAGTGCGCAAGACAGCAATTAATACATTGTAACAATGTACCAATAATGCTATTAATTACTAATAATTTACTATTTACTATATTGTACTATTAATACAATGTATTAATTGCTGTCTTGCGCACTTTTGAGGAAAATTAGGCTTTTAAGAAAAAATATCGAAGATTGGTAAAAAATTCCATCTATCTTTCATTCAAAAAAGATTCATTCAGCTTGGGCGACAGTTACGATTGCTACAGAAAAAATTTTCTTTGACGCACCCTGTCTGTATAAACCATAAAGTAGGTCCGTAAAGAGAATATGAAACATTGTACAGCTAGTTCAGCAGAAATTCATCCGATTATTATCCTTTTTTTCGACCATTCACAGTAGCGACCGAGCCAAACTAGATAAAAAGTACTCACTCGACAAAGCAGAAACCACACGGCGTTTTCTTGAACCTGTCCAAGCCCATTATGATGCGTTTAATGTCGCCGGCACGTTGGAACAACTCGTGCACCTGCTCCTCAGTGGTGTAATAGGACAAATTGCCGATATACAACGTGGTCGATGTCAACAGTGCTTGGTCTTGGTCGGGCAACGTTCCCTAAACTGGCAAGCTCAGTTACCCTCTCTTACTCCACTATTAGGAACCAAAACGTTTGCACACTCAGAGACGCCTCTAGAGCTGTCGAGCTTGCTTTAGTTCAAACGCCGAAGTGTACATAGTACGTATTATTAATTGTCATTCTCAACCAAAATCAGGTGACCATCATCAGCCAGACATGTATCGTGGGGCTCGGTGGAATCAACCGGCATGGTGTGCGTTGGACCTAAAGTGAAACCCTAGAACAGTTCCGTCCAACTCCCTCTGGGTAGCCAGCGATGGCCATCCATGGTTCTCTCTGATCAGGCCCATTTTCCATAGCAGTAAAACTCGAAAACACAACTCACGGAAATGAGCTTTGCGGAGTTTAAAAGCACACACCATTGGCGTTCAGATGATGAAATAAAATTTGTGTTTTTGTTGTTTGAAAAATAATCGATTGCGAAATATCGAGAAAACACGAATTTAACAGTTTTCTTTCAGTGTCCGACTAAAACAGCTAAGAAGGAAAGTTGGATGACCAAATTGGGGGTTTTCTGGTACGCCAAATTAGTTGACGACGTTCATGTACAGCGACGATCACGTGATCAATCGATAATCGAATACTGTCCATGATGTGAGCTTTCGGATTGGGGTCAGTTCGCCGCGACCGGTTTGCCACGCCCAGTTTGCCGCGAACCTATTCGCCGCAGGGCGGTCTACCGCAGGGAGAAATTTCCAAATTGCTTATTGACAGACATGGGCTAGCATTTCGGCTGATGGGGGGTAGAATTTTCAATTCCTGAGGGGGGCTGATGGGGGGGGGGTAGGAGCGCCTGATGGGGGGGCTGAGGGTTGGTAAGGCAAAAAGTCCGATTTTTGGCGAAAATCAGGGTTTTTTGGCTTATTTTTCATTAAAATAAGTTAAAATTAGCTATTCTGAGCTCATTTACGCCTATTCCAGGCATATTTTTATCATAATTTCCTATACAAAATTCCTGATGGGGGTAGCGGCCGGCTGATGGGGGGTAGATCAGAGCCTGATGGGGGGCCAACCCCCCTCAGCCCCCCATACATGTAACAGCTCCGGGCCGACCTGGGGGGAGGGGGGTTTTCCTCAGGTGTGTTCAGACTATTTACTCGTTAGGCGCAAACACAACACAACAGTACACAATGGTCAACAGACAAACAATGATACAGTAGTATGATCAGACAAGTAAACAAGCAAGGGACTTTTCTGTTACAAGGTGGGGGGTCGAGGGGGGGTTTCGCCCAGGTGGGGGTCCCAAATTTCAGAAAGCTCCAAAACGCCTAGAAATGCGTTTTTAGCACGATTTTTTCAGTAAGGACGCTAAAAATCGCTATTTTAAGCTGCCAAATAGCGTTTTAAAGCTATAAACAAGCAAAAAATGACAAAAAGAGCTTCCGAAAACACCGATTTTTCTTAAATAAGTGGAAACGCCAAATTCGGTTTCCAAAGGCTTTTCAAGAGAATTTTAGGCTAAAGATTAGTGATTTCTGACCCAGTTTGTTAATACTGGAGCAACTACCACCACTTGTATTTTTTGGTTGGGGGAGGGGTCCCTTAACCTGTCTCGGGGGGGGGGGGGGGGTGGGGGGGGGTTTGGCCTTTCCAGCAGGGGGGTAACCCCCCTAGTACATGTATGCCCCCCTTTGCCCATGTCTGCTTATTGATCATGTTCAGACATGGGATAGCATTTTGGCTAGGGGATGGTAAATTTCCAAATCTTGAGCTGGGCCGATGGGGGTTGAGGGGATGGTAAGCCAAAAAGTCCGATTTTTTACTAAAGTCAAGTTTGTAGGCTTATTTTTGCTAAAACAGGTTACAATAAGGTATTTTGAGCTCATTTACAACTAATCTATGCCAACTTTTATCATAATTTTCGATAATAAATTCTTCCTAGAAATTCCTGACGGTGGTAGGGGCGGCCTGGGGGTTGGTCAGAGTCTGAGGGAGGGGGTTAAGCCCGTCAGCCCCCCTTTCGCCCATGACTGATCGTATTTCTATACATGGTGTCCCATGTACAGGGACCGTAAAAAAACAAACCCGCAGATTTTGTACAGTAGCAACCCCAAATCTTAACCGATTTGAATGACTTTCAAATCGGTTAAAAGAGAACTAAGTTTTTTACAACTGTCTGTTGGTGAAAATGGTTTTAAGATACTGCATTAGTTCTTCAGACATTTGCTCACTCTCTCATTTAAATATGCCATTTTATATACAACATTAGTAAAGATATTTTTGCAAGCAGCTGAGCAGTGAGCCAAAAAGCAAAATATATTGAAAATAGCAAGGTCAAATGAATAACATTTTCGGCAATTCCGTGTCATTTTCGGCAGTTGTCGATATTCATTGGCCCTACAGCTGTATGTACTACTTACACACTACCACATTCACTTCACATAGTTAGTTACAATACTGTAGTACAAGTGTAAGAGTACACTTGCTTAAACAAATTTAATTTTTTCCTGCGGTGAAACGGCCTGCGGCGAAAAAACCTTACGGCGAATAGCTTCGCGGCGAACTGGTCACGGCGAACTGGGCGGATCCCGAGCTTTCAGATGCCGCATGGCACGTGTCTCAGCTAGATGGACCTCCTGAGAAACGCTCATTTTCGTGAGGGGTGTTTTCGAGTTTTATTATGGAAAATGGCCCTCATCAGAGACAACCAAGGATGGCCATCACTGGCTACCCAGAGGGAGTTAGGCGGAACTGTTTTAGGGTTTTACTTTGGGACCATAGAGATGTCTAACGCACAGCATACCGGCCGATTCCGCCAACCCCGCCAACTATACATGTCTGCCCGATCTCGGTTGGCAATGACAATTAGCTTAAAAATTTTTTATTAGGATTCGATTTGGACAACCAAAATAGGTTTTACAAGCGTCTTACAAAATCGGTTTCCAGGCCAGTCAGGATATCTTTGTCTGATGGTTGGAGTGCAGTGTTGCGTTTCTAAGACAACAACAGATGATACAACGAACAACCGTAAAGATTCTATTCTGTCCCGCTTAGTTTAACTTCACAGTTGCACTTTGGAGCCGTCTATGCTATTTTATACAGTATAGA
Source organism: Sabatieria punctata (assembly GCA_030248155.1). Taxonomy (NCBI): domain Eukaryota; kingdom Metazoa; phylum Nematoda; class Chromadorea; order Araeolaimida; family Comesomatidae; genus Sabatieria; species Sabatieria punctata. Next base: position 27,737 of record JASANB010001834.1, read on the forward strand.
TTAAAAAAAATGTCCCATCGCTTTTTCGGCCTTCACTCAAACGTTTCGTTCTCAGTCACTTCTTTACCGATTTGGCTCAAATTTTCAGCAAAAATTAACAACATGGTTGGCTAAATATTCTGCAAGTGTGCTGCCAAAATTCCGACTCATACTGGTTTTATGACCCGAAAACTAGGAATGAGGGTGGTCCACGCAAATTTAATTTTTTTTCGGTAATACAAGGAGTACAGTCCTGAAACTTGCAGGAATGATTGGTGTTGCTATTGGGCATAACATACTAAGCGGGCAGCCCTGTAGCTCAAAGGGCACTAAAATGGGGGAATTTCAAAAACATGACGAAATATGACTATTCTTCGAACTTACAATGGTGTGGAACAGAGCTTAAATATGAGGTTCATTTATTTGTCGAACTTCCTGTTACAATCTGTGTTGATTAACAACAGATTCAGTGCTTTGATTCTCGAAGGTGCAGATTTCTTAACTATGGGATTTTCACTCATGTTTTTGAAATTCCCCCATTTTAGTGCCCTTTGAGCTACAGGGCTGCCCGCTTAGTATGTTATGCCCAATAGCAACACCAATCATTCCTGCAAGTTTCAGGACTGTACTCCTTGTATTACCGAAAAAAAATAAATTTGCGTGGACCACCCTCATTCCTAGTTTTCGGGTCATAAAACCAGTATGAGTCGGAATTTTGGCACTAAACTTGCAGAATATTTAGCCAACCATGTTGTTAATTTTTGCTGAAAATTTGAGCCAAATCGGTAAAGAAGTGACTGAGAACGAAGCGTTTGAGTGAAGGCCGAAAAAGCGATGGGACATTTTTTTCATCTATACTGTATATGAACCTAACCCCAATAACCTACGGTGCCCCTATTCGTGAGTAAATAAATACATACATGTAACAGCTCCGGGCCAACCTGGGGGAGCGGGATCAATCTGATTTTTGTTTTACTTTACTTGTACTTGTTTAATATTTTTACTAATCTTAGTACTACATAATATGATTTTTACGCATACATGTTACAGCTCCGGGCCGACCTAGGGAGGTGGTAGGAGGGAGGTGTGCAGTGGGGGTCGAGTTGACAAAATTTCAAACATCTCCAAAACGCCCGAAATGCGTTTTTAGCATGTTTTTTTCAGTAAGGAGGCTAAAAATCGGTATTTTAAGCTGCCAAATAGCGTTTTAGAGCTAAAAAACAAGCAAAAAATGACAAAAAAAGAGCTTCCGAAAACACCGATTTCTCTAAATATCAGGCAGTGGAAATGCCAAATTCGGTTCCAAAGGCTTTCAAGCGAACTTTAGGCTAAAAATTAGTAATTTCTGAGCCAGTTTCTTAGTACTGGAGTCACTACTCTACTAGTACTTCTATTTTTGGGTCGGGGTCTCTAAAATGTCTCGGGGGACATGTCACTTTTGGACACCAAAAAAGGTCGCTGAAACCCCCTTTGGAAATAGTGCTGAAACCCTATTTGGGATCTGGAAAAAAACCCCCCCAGCCGAAAACCCAGCTACATGTATGACCTCCAGGGCCGCTGGTTTTTAAGCGCCTGCGGTAAATAGTACGCCATCATCATTCATGAACTGCAATGTGAAGCTTAATTTAGCCGCTTTTTACTGGGAGGTTGCCCCACAGTAATAACATGTGAATTATACGGATCAGGTGTAGCTGGAGGGGGGAATCAGAAAACGATCCCAAACAGAAATCAGGGTTCGTGCGCTTTTGTATAGCAAAATTCCCTGACCTTTCCATGACCAATGTCAAAATTCACTGACCAACCAGAGCAGAGTGAGGAAACGGCAACCAATGTGAGAAAATTTTGAAAAATTGGCTTTGTAAAACGGCGACTACTAAACTTCGCAACATCGCAACCAGTCGCAACTTTGCAACCAGTCGCACCCTTTCGCATCTGCCGGGCGCCAACTCTAGAATATAGACGCGAAGATTTATTTGACGATGAAATTGCGCAAAATTAATCAGAAATTCCGGATTATGTTATGAAACAGCAACGTTGCTCTAGTAGAGGGGACACTGTTTGATGGACACTGAGGGGCGGAGCGGATGAAGGACAAAGACATTAAATGAAAATGAATTCAATGCTACAGAAAGCCAGGAAGGAAGACTTGCAGTGTTTTAACCATAAGATTTTGGTAAAAATAGCAATAATCAACTGAAATTGAATAATTTTTGGGCTGAAAATTTCGCTTCTAGACAAGAATACAATTTTGGTGCAACAAACAGACATGGGCAAAGGGGGGGGGGGCTGAGGGGGGGTTGGCCCCCCTCAGGCTCTGACCTACCCCCCTCAGCCGGCCGCTACCCCCCCCTCAGGAATTTTTTGGAAGAATTTTGTATAGAAAATTCTGATAAAAATATGCCTGGATTAGGTGTAAATGAGCTCAGAATAGCTTATTTTAACCAAAAATAAGCCAAAAAACCTTGATTTTAGCCAAAAATCGGACTTTTTGGCTTACCACCCCCTCACCCCCCCCCCTCACCCGCTCCTACCCCCCCCTCAGGAATTGAAAATTCTACCCCCCCCCTCAGCCGAAATGCTAGCCCATGTCTGGTGACAAATAAGCGTTCGGTTTATTTTACAAAAAAATAACAATTTTTGGATCGGCAACACTGTTACCAGGCTGCACCGATCAAACCTACAGTACGACCACCATACATGTAACAGGGGGGTCTGGGGGGTCTGCCCCCCCCACCCGACTTAGGCCAGACCCCCCCCCGGATGGGGACCCCCCCCCCCCCCCCGAGACGATTTCACCGACCCCCCCCCCCCTCCGATTTTCCTGGCAAGTAAATTTTCGAGCAAATTTTTGCAATTTTTTACACTTTCACACACAAAAATTGCCAAAATCGCCTGCAAAAACAGCACTTTTTAGCTGTATTTCAGCCCAAATTAGCGATTTTTGGCAATTTTTAGCAAAAAAATTGCGATTTTTCTCGCTTTTTGAGCGTTTTTTAGTGCCCACCCCCCTCCCCCAAAATTTAGGCTCAGACCCCCCCCCGGCCGGCGCCAGACCCCCCCAACCACCCCTCCCCCAACGACGGATGACCTGTTACATGTATGACGACCACAATTAACGCAACATGGCTAAATCTTTGGATTGTGATTGTTGTGGCTTCTTGCGTTGTGCTTGCTCGACTCAACCGCAATGAAAGAAAACTATTAGTTAACGAACAAGTGGTTCGACACTGTCTTACCTCGACCGACCTGTGAGCAGTTTTACTACTAGCGGCAACCAGCACGGACCCAGCACTCAACACACTAGTGTACAGCCCAGGCCGTTGGGCTCTTGTTACTTCTTATCTAATGAAACAGAGTTGAGAGTCTTTACTAGTAGATCTGGTATACAACACAACACACACACACACGCACTCACTGAATCATACACAACCGCACAGGAAGAAACACACAACAACACTCACAAACTATCAAACTCTTCATCACTCCCCTTTCAACGAGTGTCGACTGGCCGCCGCTGTGCCTGACAATTGGGGAATGAACGAACTGTGAAAACCGCTCCGCCTCTGTTGACTCGGCATCTCCAGTAACCTGCCCTGCACTAACACCATGTTGACTCGATCTCCCACGTGCTACATCTTGGCCTTTCTGTGCCTTCGCTTGCACCTGTTGACTTGTCATTGGGGAAACGGAATGCCATCTCTTGGGCAGCAAACTCGAACAAACTATCATCCACTTCCTCTGTCTTCTTCTTCTTTTTCTTCTTACTGTCTTTCCCCTCTTCATCCTCTTTCTCTTCTTCATCTTCCACTTTCGTTGCTTCCTTCCGCCTCTCATCATCTCACACCTCATCATCCTTCTTCTCTTCCTTCCTCTTCTCTTAACATTCCACTTTACTCTCATTACCTCACTCTTTATCTTCCTCCTCATAACTCTCTTCACTCCATTTCTTCTCTTCATCCTCTTCACCTTTCTTCCTCCAAACATCCTTTCTCTTTCTTCTCTTTCTCTCCCATCTTTCTTTCTTCTTACTGTCTTCCTCTTCATCCGCATAACATCCCGGCTCTTGTTACTTCTTATCTAATGAAATGGAGTTGAGAGTCTTTACTAGTAGATCTGGTATACAACACAACACACACATGTGCACTCACTGAATCATACACAACAACTGCACAGGAAGAAACACACAACAACACTCACAAACTATCAAACTCTTCACTAACTAGGTCAGTCAGTTGACCATGTGACCAAGAGCCCAACGACCTAAGTACAAACACGAATGGCGCCTCTTGCACTGCACTACACTGTATGTACAGACAGTACAGAAAACTAAATCACGATCTTCGTGACAATTGTGCACATAGAAACACGTTTTCTATTCTTGATACAATGCGATTGTAAACCATAGGTAGGCAGATACTGATAAAAATTTACTTCATTATTGTGTACATAATGGGGTTAGAGACCCAGCATGGTCGGACGTGACCATGCTCTGGTCAAGTGAAGATTTGAGCCAGGCGTGTGCAGCAAAGGCCCCTGGGCCGGGCCCACCTACAAATTTGAAAATCCGGACCACTTTCTAATATGTACTGTAGAACACTGTTCACTTCAGTCTTAAAATAAAGGACCAGCAGTTGATTCGATCCGATCTGATGTGCAGGGGCCTTACGGCCTATGATCAGACTCGTCACCCATTTCGCAACCCCCGATTTCGTCATCTTGGACGTTTTTCCCTTCTTTCACTGCCCAGCCACTTATAGGCATGCCGTTGGGTGCCAGTCACTAACTAAGAGAGCGCCGGCATGTTGACGTTATGGTGTCAGCTCCCCACAGCCGCCAGTGCCCTGGTTGGCTGAGGGCCCCCGGCTAGTAGTTTTCTCAGACAGCTCCTAACATTGTCAATGTTCTCCTCCAACGTGGCATGCTTTGTGGAACGGCTTTCGGTGCAATGGCAGATCCGGTTGGTTCCCTTTTATCTACTCGCTGTCACCTGCTTTTGGTGGCCTGGGTGGAGCGTTGTGCTGACGACCAACTCTTCGCCGCTTTGCGTCATCTAATTCCAGTCAGACTGTTTCGAACCCACTACAACAGCTATGGATGCAGGGGCCGCCCTGACTCAGAGGCAGTGAGCTACCAACTGAGCCAATGACGCCACTTGGACCAGCAGTCATCTTACCTGAGAAATGAAATAGCCGTAATATGTACATTGCAGCTATATTAACATTCCTTACTGAAATCCAGCCATACTATGACTGCTTGTAGTCTTACAACATGTGTAAACCTATCGAGTCACGTTAAATCGAACCGCCAACCCAGCGCATTATGGCACTTACACGCTGTGAGTCCGAGTATTCTAAGAAATATGCTTAAAAGGCCTACTACACTTGTTTATTTAAAGCAAAACAAATTTTAAAGTAGATATTGAAAGATTTATACTCAGCCTTTTGCATTCCAATATGTACTAGTGTTTGTACCTTCGACTACAGCGATGCAAAGCTGGTGTCAAGCGTCGTTTGCTTAAACTGTGGTGGTGGAGAAACAGGCTGCCCTTGTTGTTGATGCGACCCTCATCTTTGAATGTAAAGACACAAAGAGTAAACTAGGCATCCTTTACATCACGTCATAGCAGCCCTTCTAGCAAGAACAGGCACAGGAAAAATAAAAAAGAGGTCGGAAAACTTATTCTTGGGCCTTCTGTTTTCTTCGCATCGACGTTCTAGAGTTGGCGCCCGGCGGATACGAACCGGTGCGACTGGTTGCGAAGTTGCGACCGGTTGCGATGTTGCGAAGTTTAGTAGTCGCCTTGTAAAACGCATTTAAATGGTATTCAGAGGGTAAATTTCCGGTTTAAGTAGTATAAAATCAGAAGACCGATCTTCATATATCATTTGAAAGCCCTTCGCCTGACGAGTCTAATGATCACTACATCAGCATAGGGAACGCCCCGGAAGGCCTGCTGGGTGCATGGCAGGCATAGTTGCTACCACTACACCACAGACACAGACAATAATTAATATATAGTCCATTTCTGACCTTTCTGACCACGATTCCCCCCCCCCAGCTACACCTCCTAACCCAATTATGCATACGGCGTTCGACGTGTTAACAACTTACTCTAAATCTCTGGTCCCTGTACGCACTGAGTTGCGCGGCCGAGTCGCGCCGGGCACTCACTGCCATTCTTTTCCTGACTTCTGAGGCACACAATCAACTCCACCCCCACAGTGTAAAAGCTCTTCTTTCTTTACTCACCCACCACTCGCCCTGAGTCTGTCTGGCAACCACGCGTCAGAGATCCATGCCCCGCTGTGGGAGCGGATTCGCTGTCAGCCGACTGAGCGGCACAGGCAGCACAGGTTTGAGCGGCAAAATCAAACACACCCCTCCCTCCAGCTGCCGGCCTCTGCTGCGTGTGCCAAAGTCACGCCGTTAACATCGATCAATTCTACCTGCTGCGCGTGCGAAGTCTTTCCGTGCGCGTTATCAGGGTTCTTGCGGTGCGTTTTGTAAGAGAGACTTTCTTCTGTCCTCTCCCTTTGCCTGACGACTTTTCAGTGACCAAAGCTTCTATGAGAGAGCTTGTGCTACGCGTACCAGCGTTAGATTTAGACTTGAACTTGGAAAACGTTGGACGAACTCCTAAAATTTCTCAGACGCAGCTCACCTTACTTTCAGCCGCTGTCTAAAACTGTTGAGGCGATGGGAAATAGTCGACACGAAAAAAATCGCAAAAAATTTGCTAAAAAGATTGCTTGCCATAAAAATCGGAGGGTGGGTAGGAAAAATCGTCTCAGGGAGAGAATTTTAAACGGAGGAATTTAACGGAGGAATTTCCACAAGGAGGAATTTCGACACGGATGGAGGAATATCAACCAGAGGAGTTCTGACTGGAGGAATTTCCACCAGAGCAGTGTAGTGGTGGTGACAAGCAAGCAAACGTCTGATCGAAGGGAAAATTTTCTGATCGCTAGGCGCCTCGCAGGTTGATCTACTGCGATTTCTTGCTGGCTGTCAGATTTGATGGTGATCTGGCACGAAAAGCACGAACCGTCTGCGTAGTCGCCCTCTGCCTCTACACGGCGTTGTTCCCTCGAAGACAGCAGTTTAAACCCCAGAATCTGAATTCAAGGCCGATTTTTTTAAGTTCCGTGGAGAGCTGATCACGCCTTTTTTTCTATAGTACGACCCCATCTTGCCAAGAAAAGTGATAAGAGGGCTGGATTGGATTGAGAATCACAAATCAATTCTATCGCTTTCACCGAGAAGACGAAAGTGGCACACGCATCACACACTAACGGTGAGCGGTATGATCTCAAGCACAACAACGTTCCGCCAAGCCTGCATGCATAGCAGAACATAGGAATAACAGAACGATGTGACAGTCCCGCATGCAGCAGAATGCAAAGCGGTGCAAGCAGCAATTTAAATTTCGCGCGCTAACCTGTGCTGCGCAGTCGGCTGAAAGCGAATGCGCGCCCGCTGCGGGGCATGAATCTGACACGTGCGTCTGGCAAACAGCACGAGCGGTGCGAGCAGTGCGAGCGTGCGAGCCGCACCGAACCGTAACGAAACGGCACCGCAACGCTCAGAACTTGCGCCAAATTCCCAAATTCAAACCGGTCAAGTACTGGCACTCTGTTTCTAGTCTCCAGACCTATCATTCACTCAGATCGTGCACGACTTCGAATTCATAACCACTAAATTTTTTCGGCCCGAATTTTTTTGCTCCCTGTTTTTTGAGGTGCTTTATTTGCCCCGCCCCCTCTAAAATTTCAACACCCCTAAAACTCTTTCCATCTAAAATATTTTTTGTGCAATTTTTTTCGCCCTGTATTTTTTCGGTGTGGTTTTCCTTCTCCCACCCTAAAAATTTTTTACCCTAAAAAGCCCAGGTGCAAAGATAAAGCACCACAAAAAATTTCAGAAAATTTTTAGATGTGAAAAGCTTAAGGGATAAAAATTTTAAGGGGGCAAGTAAATTACCTCAGGGAGCAAAAATTTCGGAGTGAAGAAAATTTGAAGGAAAGAATTTTTGGGTGCAAATATAGCATCCAGAAAATACAGGGTACAAATTGTATGGCGAAAATTAAAGCATCCCGAAAAATACATGGCAGACTGCATCGAAGACATATAGGCAAACCGAAGGAAAATCATCAGTTTCACTGATTTTCACAGTCGAATCGGACGATTCCTGGGATAGTAGAGTGTCCCACGTTACACGTATCGGTCATCAGTTTGGTCTTGCCGCAACCTTTGTGTCCTTCAATCAACTTGTGTGAAATTTTAACACAGCATGCACAGATTCTCGTAATTTTTACTCTCTAAGTTTTGGCCTCTCACTTCAAGCGCTAGTTATGCACTTCCACGTGTCCTCCGTCAAAGTGAACTTGTGAAAGTGCATAACTTGTGGTTGAAGTGCCAAACTTGGTCAAAATTTTGATGGTGAAAATTCTGAAACTGGGTGCATTTTGTATTAAAATTTTGATTTACAAAGACAAAAGTTACTGCAAGAAAAAACGTCGAATACATAAATCGCCCACCGTACATATAGTAGAAAGTGATGACAAACCGAAAGTGCATAACTAGTGGTAGAAATGACAGGGACAGGCTTGGCTAAAATTTTGAGGGCAAAGACTTGTGCATGTCGTATTAAATTAAAATATCAGTGCAATTGATTGACGAACGCAAACGTTTCAGCAAGACGAAACAGGTGGTAGATACCAGGACCCCTGTATTTTGGAATTGGATTCGGAGTTGGCCAAAGGAGATCTGAGTAAAAGCAATAAAGCACATTGAAGAAGTATTGCAGCTGCAAGAGTTGAAGTGGTTGCATTTTGAAGAAAAATCATCACTTTAACTAATGTCAACACCTGAATCGGCCGATTCTTCGGATAGCATTTCGTTGAAGTTTATAGTGTTTCCGATCAAATTAAAATTAAATAACAAAATTAAATTGTTTTGGCCAAAATCACCAAGTAAATAGCAATTTAATAACAAGTTAAATTTCTCGCGATGACTGTCAAACAAATTAAAATTATATTAAATTTCCTAAAATTGGCCTAGAAATTTGATATAAATTTGATATGAATTTGATACAAATTTGCTTGGTTCGGCAGCTTCACTAACCAAAGTCTGGCTACAAAACAACAAGTTCAGTCCAAAAATGACCTTGCTCATGCTTATTGCAAGGATATCAACTCATTAAATGCTAATTTGTAGACCATTTGTCGCCATCTGAAAAAAGGTCAACTCATTTTCGACTGACGCGACCCAGGTTTTGAGCTGTTTCCTCAGGAATTGAGTATTGATTTTAGCAAATTTATATTTAATTCATATCAAATAACAAATTTGTATCAAATTAAATTTCAGAATTTGGGTACCAAGCAAATTAATAGCAAGTTATTTTCATCTGAAGGCTGAGCAAGCAATTTAATAGTTATTTAATTTCAAAATAAATTTACTCGGAAACACTAGAAGTTTAGTGCTCCGTGAGTGGGGGCTGGAAGAAGTGGTGCACGATTTGGGAGGCAACGATGAATGAATGGTAGCCCTGGAGACTTGAGGAGGCAGAGTGCCAGTACCTGAGCGGTTTGAATTTGGCGCAAGTTTTGAGCTTTGCAGCGACGTTCCGGTTACGGTACAGTGCGGCTCGCACCGCTCGTGCAGATTAGGGTTTGCCCTAACCACGCTGCGACTACGCGCCGGCAAACCCTAATCTGCACGAGCGGTGCGAGCCGCACTGTACCGTAACCGGAACGGCGCTGCAAAGCTCAAAACTTGCGCCAAATTCAAATCGCTCAGGTACTGGCACTCTGCCTCCTCAAGTCTCCAGGGCTACCATTCATTCATCGTTGCCTCCCAAATCGTGCACCACTTCTTCCAGCCGCCACTCACGGTTCACTGAACTTCAACGAAATACTATCCGAAAAATCGGCCGATTCAGGTGTTGACATCAGTTAAACTGACGATTTTCCTTCAGAATGCAACGATTTCAACGCTTGTAATGCGCATTCTTCTTACGCTTGTAATCTCTGAAAAGAGCGTTGTTTGAATCCAAATCTATTTCAAATTAACAGAACGTGAGCTCGTATAAAACACGCTCGGGGCCGGTCTTCGTGAAATTAAGAATAGCCGGGCTATTTTCCACCATTGATTTTTCGAAGAAAAACGCCAGACGAAGTATACATGTAGCTGGCTTTTCGGCTGAGGGGTATTTTCCAGATCCCAAATAGGGTTTCAGCAGCCGGCACAGTTGGTGCAGTGGCTTAAGCCGCAAAGCCACTGTGCGCGACGTCGTATGCTCATCCTGTCGGCGCGGCAAGTTTCTTGCCGCAAACAGTTGGTCGTCGGCCCAAAGCTCCACCCAGGCCACCGAAAGCTGGTGACAGCGAGTAGGTAAAATGGGAACCGACTGGATCTGCCGTTGCACCGGACGCCGCTCCCCAAAGCATGCTTGTGTTGGAGGAAAAGAAGATCAGCGACGTGAGGAGTTGTCTATGGAAACTGACTAGGCCTGGGGCCTCTCTCACACAAGAGGCGGACCATGTGGACGTTGGGAGCCGACATCACCTTGACGTCAACGAGCCAGGCACTCTCTTTAGTACCTGGCGCCCAACAGCATGGCTAGAGTGGGTGACAGTGATAGAAGGGAAACGTCCGAGATGACGAACCGCGGGGGTCACGAAATGGACCGCATAGGTCTGATCGTAGGGCCGTAAGGTCCCCCCGCACATCGGATCGGATCGAATAGGGTTGCAGCACTATTTCAAAAGGGGGCTTCAGCGACCTTTTTTGGGCTCAAAACAGGGTTTTGAGGACTAAAAATCGGGTAAAAATCCTGTCAGAAGCGCAAAAAGGCCCTTTAAAACCCTATTTATTGTTTGAAAACGTGCAGAAAATCATATTTTTTATTAAAAACGTGCAAAAAACTGTTTTTGCTTTAAAACGCGCAAAAAAGCTCTATTTTATTCAGCTCAGCAAGCTCAGATCTTCTGAAACACATACTGCTTGTGATCAATGTAGTTGCTAGCATAACAAGGAGTGAACGAACGTAAGAAATAATATATAAATTTCAAATTTTCCTGCCAATTTTTGTTTTCAGCTATGAGCTCTGGCTCCAGTTTTTTCCAGTTTGCCAACATCTTCTTGTCTGCCTTCAGTAAGTGGTGACCAATAGATTCTTCACTAATCTGCTTAAATCCTTGTGGCAAAATTGCTTCTGGTTCATCTGGATCAAAAGCTTTCACCTCAGATAGTGAAGTAGAAATTTGCCCATAGATAGGCAATGAGCCTTTTGCCATGGCCGAAGTCTGGAAATAATGGAACATCAGTAGAAAAAAAACCGTGGAATGAAAAACCTGGATGAACACTTTTCCTTGAGGTTTCAGCACTTTCTCAATGTTTTCTAAGAACTTCATCCTATTTGGTTTATCAAATCCACAGATAACCTCTATCGATACCACTGCATCATACTGACCTGGCAAACTTTTCCTGAAACAATCAACAGTAGGATGGTTTACTACTGTATAGCATCAACAGTTCGATCATCAACATCTCATCATCATTTTATCGTCACATTGTTAGTGTCATCGTCATCATAATTGTCATTGTCATTGCATTGTCATCATCATTGGTGTCATAATCATTGTTTTTGTCTTCACTTATTTGTACAGTACAGTATGTATTGTCACAAGCACATTACAATACTGAATAATCGTCCTGCTCTATAGCTGCAGCAGTAAACATACATTGCATCCTGCACAAAAAGTTTCACTCGATCTTCAAGACCATTTTCCTTTGCCCGTCTGTTTCCATTGTCGATAACCTCTTTGACAACGTCAAATCCGGTAGACTTGCAGCCCGTTTTCTGAGAAAGATAAATGCAGAGAAATCCATTACCACATCCCAGATCTAGTACATGATGATCAGCTGTGATCTGTAGCTTTTCTGCAAGTAACTGATGTGTCGATCAGAATTGAGAAATACAGTTTAGACTCTAAGTTTGTAAGTCGTTCTAATTTAATTTACATCATATACCTTTCAAAGATGCCTCTTACCGATGATGTAGTCACAATTATTGATTTTCGCTTGCATCAATGTGTCGTCATCACTGTTAAACCGTCCGCAGGAGAGGCCTGAACCTTCGTTGATCTTGTCATGCCAGGTTGAGCTCCCAACATCGAAAACTTTAAGAGCTGCTTCATTCCAGACCTTCGACAGCCACATGGTGCGTTTAGGCTCAGCCACAAAGAGCCGATAAGTATTGCGAAATAGTGCTCCCACTAAGCTTGGCTTCAGCTGTTTATAAGCTTCAACAACCCCCTGAGCGTTGGCGAATAAAACAGGAACTGCAGCCTCGAACGATGGCTCAAACTCTAGGTCACCTCTTATGGCCGCTTCCATCAACGATACCGGTCTACACACTAGCAAACTATCCAGAAATGCGCTCATGTTTTTGATGGTAATCGATATTCTTGGTTGGCCACCCAATTCGCTGCCAAAATGACACTGCTCTCCATTGGGCAGAATGAAGGTAACATGACCGTAACTGATGCCGTTGGTCAGAACTGGCAGGAGTTCGTTCCAGCTACTACGGAAAGGCATCACTATGTAAATATCTTATAATACTGCACTATTGAGGTTTTAATTTTATAAATTGGCCCACTCGATTAACGACACTATAACCCACATTCTAGAATGTGCGCGGCCCAGTCTACGACTATTTTGGTTACTATCACTACAACACGGTAAAATCAGTACATTATATACCTTGTTGAACCATGCATGTAACAAGAGGGGTGTTTGTGCTCAACTCCCAAGGACTAGGCCAGCCAAACCAGGCATTTATCTACTGGGAGCGTTTTCTGACAACCTCGGAGTGTCTTGGGAAACAGTTTTGCGCCGATTTCTTGCAACCTTTTCAGCCGTGGAAATTTGTAATGCGAATTTGTGTTGCTTCAAAACCAAAATTTCAGTTTGACTATGAATGACATCACTATGACTACCTACTTTGGATCAGGTATACCTGTACCTGTACCTGATTATCAGGCAGATTTGCAATGCCCACCTGATACCTACCTGATACCTGATCGGGTACTTTCGAACGGTACCTACCTGATTTTGGGTATTTTTGGACTCTCTCCAGACTACCATACCTCCTAATTTCGGCTAATACTGTACTGTACTCAAAAGCGTTTTTCAAGCTAATTTTGTAAAAAGTTTCTCGCCCTGATTGGGCCATGGTAAAAATTTTATACGTACGTACTTCCTTTTGCAAAATCCTGATTAAGCCAATGAATAAAGGCCAAGGCAAATGGACACACTGTTCCGGTAAAAAGGGGTTACGAGAAGGCTTACTCTAAGTGGCAAAGATAAACCACCAGAGCAGAGATGGATGTGCAAAGCGATTCCACACCTCTGTGATATTTTGAGAATGGGATTTTTTAGCATTTTCTGCAGTGTCATAACGAAAAAATCTTAAATGACTGGAACTAATCTGATTTTAGCTGCTTTTTTAGCTTAAATTGATAGTTTGAGAGCGAATTTTCGGCTAAAATCCGGATGTTAACTTTTTTTTGGGAGAATACCTAATATCTGATACCTGTATTTTTGTGAATACCTACCTATACCTGATACCTGATCGGGTATTTTTTAAATACCTGTACCTGATGCCTGATATTGGGTACTTTTCCAATACCTGCCCACAATATGACTGCCGAGCCTCCTCCAACTGCTGACACGCATGCGCATGCACATGCACAAGAAATAGTGTCCAGGATACCTAGTGATGTAAAATTATGGAATTTGAATTTCAATTCAATTTAAATTAAATTATGTGCTCAGTTTTTAATTTCAATTAAATTAAATTAAATTAATTGAAATAATTCTCCATTATTTTCAATTACAATTATGTTTTCAACTAAATTATGGAACCACGGAAAATTTCAATTATGCATTTCTTTTCAATTATTTTTCAATCTTTGAAAATTGTTGTATTTTTGTTGTTAAAAGGCAGTGATAGTAGTGACCCAGGACTCAGAAAAATTCCATCTAAAAGCTTAGAGACACCTGGTTAGCCTGCAGCCCAACCAGGAGAGAAAATTTTAAAAAGTTGCCTATTAAAAAAATTGCATTCTAGGGGAAGTTTACAGTTAGTTCATTATTGTATATCAGTACAGTACACATACATCTAACAGGTCATCCGCGAAGGGGGAGTGGGGTTGAGGTCTGGCGAGAGCCTGAAACCCCAATTTTGGGAGGGGGTTGCGCACAAAAAAACGCTCAAAAATCGCATTTTTTTCGGCTAAAAATCGTCAAAAATAGCTAATTTGGGCTGAAATACAGCTAAAAGGTACTGTTTTACAGGCGATTTTGGCAATTTCCGTGTCGAAATAGCAAAAAATCGCAAAAATTTGCTCAAAAAATTACTTGCCAGAAAACGGGAGGGGTGTCGGAAAAATCGACTTGGGGGTCCCCATCCGGAGGGGTCTGTCCTAAGTCAGGTCGGGTGGGGGCAGACCCCCTGTTACAGGTACATAATCTAAAGGTTTTCAGCATTTTTGCATATGGCTACTCTCCAAATGAAACTGAAATTGCTGATCGGCAAATTCCGAATTTCACTTTCATTTTGAGAGTTTCAATTAAATTAAAATAATTTTTTTCATTACTAACCCCAAGTACCGGTACCATATATACGTAGTATGTATGGTGTCGGTACCATAAAACGGCGTTAAGTGCCTGACTGCAGTGAAATGCAGTTGTGCGTCATTTCCTTTGATAGTGATTTCGCGTTCTTTCTGTTTCTTTGTTTTATTGGCCATTATTGGCGCTTTGTTGTGTGCTAAACAAGTTGAATTGACTGGTACAGTACACTGTGTAGACAAACCCATTCACAGCTAGCGTAGGCACCAAATTGCAAAGAAAAGACATAAAGCGAGTCAGCACAAGGTCACGTGTAGAATTAAGGCATCACGGTTGAGCCAAACGGCACTACCCTGTATTCAATTTAGACAGTGGGGCGTCGAATAGATTCAATGGAGCGTAACAGACAGTATCTGTGACGTATCGAGCGAATGGGCGGATTGATCTGAGAGTTTGAAAAGCAACGAGTGGGCGCAGCCAACCTCATATGGTAATGGAAGGCGCTAAAGTGGCCAGTCCCACTAGGTAAAAGAGACGGCCAGCTGAGCGCATCTTTACAGATCAGCGTGTTTTGTCTGACAACCTGTTCTGCTCCAAACTTGACTTGGCCCGAACTGCGAGTCGTCCAAAACCGCTTTGCAGACGCATAAAATGCGCGCGAGCCCTTCTAAATCAACCCTATGCTTGTTCACGCGCCTGCTTTTACTGGTGCTTTTGTCGAGTTTTGTTCTGGTTGTGAGATCATCTTCGCCGACCGCTGACAAGTCTTCCTCGTCGGAAGAAAACTTGGAAGACCAACTGGGCACCACTACCGCTATGACGCCATGTAGGTAAAGCTTTCTCTCTGACTTGCGACATGCACCTGATTTTGGGATGGTGCAGCAATCCAATTGAAACATGAGCAGTACTTGGGGTTTCTGGCCATTTATGATCATATCAGTTCAACCTCGAATGAATACATAAAATATGACATTTCGTGGATAGTAGAAATGTATCAAACTACGTATACAAAGAGTCTGTCTGTCGTCTGGTCTGTCTTGGGCTTGTTCTTTCTGTTACTTTCAACAAAGCTATTAAAAAATCATTGACAATAATATGAAATGAAGCCTCCCATTTGGAGAAAGTTTGACCTATACTAGCCAATTGGGGTCCTAATTTTCGAGATTTGTCCCTAAAAGGCGAATTTATACTATGAAATCTATCTGCTTCAGTAATGATGAAATACAAAGAAACACTATAGAAAATTTAGGGACTTTTCGAAACTTTGAGCTCAATATTCTTCCTGCAAACCAAAAATGCCCATTACGGTTTTTATTGTCTTATATTCTTAAAGTACATGTGTTCGACTATCAGCTTCACCATACGACTCCTCTAGGTAGCACAGTCAAGAGAGAAAACTGACCTTAAAGTTGGGGTCCTTTTTGTCGATTTTTCGCGAATATTTCAGAAGCGGAGGAAGCAATACAGCTGACATTTTCAGAGTATACTTTGTAAAGACAGACACATCTTTTGATGTATCCGCGGTTCAATTTGGACCACCGGTTTGAGAGTTATAATCAAAAACCAATTTTTGGGGTCAAAATCACAAAAATATCATAATTCTGCTCTATGGGGAAATATGCAAAAACCATCTTGCAGGTGGTTGTTTCTACTCTTCTAGCTAACTAAAAACACCACTGGGGAAAATCCCTGACATAGTACTTTACATGATTTTACATTTCTGACGTGCACTGGCAGCAAAGTTCTTAACCGGCTGGCACTTTGCCAGTACACCAACCAAAGTCTAAATTTGGAAAGTGCCAGAGTGTCGCCCTAGTAGCAGAAGTATTAATCCGCCCTAAAAATGTATTCCGATTTACGAAGGTTTTTTAATAGTTTTTAAAGCATAGGAATTTTCTCGGTACCCTAAAAATCGTCCCAATTATAGAGGTTTTGTCCTAACAATACGCATTTCGTACCTTTTCGTAGGGTGGGAAAGCCTTCGCCTTCTTCGATTGCGAGGCGGCGGCGGCGGCAGCAGCCAATCACGCAAGTCGGGAGGCGGAGGATCGCGTCTAAGCTCCTTCCTTGCTCAGGAGGCAAGCCGTCACGGGAAGAGTGGGGAGACGCCCAGTCGCGCCGGTTCCGCCGAATCCGTGGCCAATGGATTTCTGTTCGGCTCTTCGAAAACAGTCAGAAGACGTGCGTATTCCCGGAGAGAAAGAGGGCGCGATCGACCGCAGAAGAGAGGACAGAGACGGTGGCGCGGCAGAATGGTGAAGAAGGCAGTGAAGAAGCAGAGAGACAGAGAGAAAATCGATAACAATGCCCAACGGAAGAGTTGCGACCAGCTGCAGTACAACCCTAAACTACAGGCGGCCAATGTGCGCGAAGCTCTCCTCAACTTTCCCGACCTCACCAATCCAGACATCTACGCGGCTGATCCTCAACATATGGTAAGCTTGCACAGATACAGATTCCTTATACACTTGAAGCTCCATCTAAGGGACGCTCATCAAGGCCACCAGGAAAGCGTCCTTTTTATGGAGGGAGACGTCCCACTTCTTCTGTTCATATAACAGGGCTAATATGTATGTTCTCAAATATAGCTAAAACGTGCTGTTTTGCAGTTGATTTTTGCAATTTTAGAGTCTGAAATTCTAAAAATGTAATAATTTGCTGAAAAAACTACTTACCAGAAAATCGGAGGGGGTCGGGAAAATCGTCTCGGGGATGAACGGTGTACTGTATGGTGGTGTGGTAAAAACTTTCGATCATTACCGTACTTGTCGAGTAAACCCTACTGTGCAAAACGGAAACATGACAGCAATTTCAGTTTTATGACCACTCCGACAAATGCGGGTTTGACCAAATTTGCATAGGTACGCTTAGACAGAAGTTCTTTTAAGAGTCAGTCTCGAAACCGATTGACCCTTGGTATTCAGACCTAAAAACTGAAGGTTTGGCGTAGCGAGCTGAAAGTTGGTAGGTACTGAAGGGTTTATTGCGACTACACAAACAAACAATGACAAAGAGTTAGACGAGTGGGTGTTATATATAGTGCAAATCTCTTTCATCACTCCCCCTCAGATGGGCGTCGATCCGCGGGCACATCCGAGCCTGATGACCGTCTGGAATCGCAAGAAGCAGGAGAGCGGGAACCGTGAGAATAGGGAGAGCCTTGTTCCTTGGGACGAGTAATGTTGACCGCCACATAGTGAGGCTGGCCATCCACAACATCAAATTGAACCTCTTCTCCACCGCACAACGAAAGCTGGGACAAGGAAGGACGCAGTTGAGATGAGAGAAAGAAGTAGTCTTGGGGGGAATCGGGACTTGAGATGAATCCATAATGGGAGTTGAACCATGTGACAACACCGGCGATCCTGGTAGCGATTGGCGCGAGCTGGTGAGACTTGGACGAGCGTCAACGGGGCTTCTTCTGTGCCTGACAAGCGTCCTGAAGCAAAGGAGAGGGAGAGCGCATCTGAGAGTTGAGAATGGTGGCATGACAAACAACCGGATGAACAGAAGACAGTGGAGGCGAGGGTGTTGGCATCAGAGAGATGAGAGAACTGTTGCTTGAAATAGTGGGAGAACTTGATTACGTCAGAAGTTGGCTGATGTTGAAGGAGTGAGAGGGCGATGTGGATCAGAGATTCTTCGGGTTGCAACAGCGGCTCTAATGCGGTGAGAGCTGACTCAAGAGTTGTCATTTGGTCTGGCGGAAGAGAATGGAATTGCCGGCGTGTGTCAGGATCGAGAGCATCTACAACGATCTTGTACCAGGGAAGGCCAGACTGTTGAACAAAATGATGGATTTCCTCCGACCATCTAGAGAAGGTGATGTCATTGCAGGTATGGATGAAGCGGTAGGTGGTTGGACGCGGTAGGTTGACAGTGAGCCAGGGATGTGCAGACAAGCGCTTGTGGAGAGTTGTTGTTAGAAGGTGAAGCATCTGTTCTTGCTGTTGTTGTTGAGCGACCATGAATTGCTGCATCTGTTGGCACTGCTGTTCTTCTTGTTGTCGCTGTTCTTGTCGCTGTTGTTCTTGTTACTGTAGAAGTACTTGTACGAGTGAAGGTTGTTGGATCAGAGTTTCGGCGAGGTTGTGTAAGCGGGAAGCGGAAGGGAGAGGCGTCAATTGAGCGGGTGAGACATCTGTAGCATCTGAGAGACGCCGAAGAAGTACGTAGAAGTAGAACGGGAATGAGAGACTGAAGCGGCCTTGGGCTGGCGTCGAGTTGAGCGTCTGTGAGGCTGGGCAGGTTTGGTCTTTGGCATGCTGAGCAACACGACACAACAATCCAATCCCGGGTCTGTTCGGCACCAAAATGAAGGGTTTATTGCGACTACACAAACAAACAATGACAAAGAGCTAGACGAGTGGGTGTTATATATAGTGCAAATCTCTTTCAGTACACGAACACATGTGGCGAGTTATCATTGACCTGCAAAGGGTTTCCAGATCTGATTGCTCAGTGCTAAGCTAAGCTATACAATCAAGTTCATAATCGGAATGTAGCTAAACGATAGCGCTATAAAATTTGGCAATAAAAATCCGCCACTAGGGGGCTGCGATGAGCTAGGAGGACCCAAACGGGATCGAAAAAATTTTTTTCTCGTCAGAAATCGAATTTTACAATTCGCTCTTAAAGTAGTGTGAAAATACTCTAAAACCCCCAATTTTTAAGTCTAAATTTTGATTACTAAGCGAGAAATTCGATTTCGAATTTTTCGTCCCATAGTTAAGCTGGCCGATTTTCAAGGGACTATATCTCAGCTAGACCTAGTTCCTAACCAAATTTTAGTTTGTAGTTAGTGGTTAGTAGTCCAAGCTTTCAGGCTTTTCAGTTTGTAGTTAGTGATTAGTAGTCAATTCAGCCAGGGATCCGAGTTTGTAGTTAGTAGTGGTTAGTAGTCAAGTTGTAGTCCCTGGGGCTGCGCAAAAATGACAACATCAGTTTATGGGGAGGGGGTCCGATCCGATCCGATCCGATCCGATCTGGCAGGGGGGTCGTACAATGTACGGCCCTACGATCAGACCTGCACGGTCCATTTCGTTACCCCTTATATCGTCATCTCGGACGTTTGCCCTTCTTTCACTGCCAAGCCACTCAAGCCATGCTGTTGGGCGCCAGGTACTAAGAGAGTGCCTGGCGTGGTGATGTCATGGTGCTGACAGCTCCCAGCGGCCGCCCGGCCGAGGAGGAGTAAACCGGTATAGGCTGTAATGCTGGTTTCTCAGACGGCTCCTGACGTCGTTGATCTTCCCTCCAACGCGGCATGCTTTTAGGAGCGGCTTTCGGTGCAACGGCAGATCCAGTTGGTTCCCATTTTACCTACTCACTGTAACCAGTTTTCGGTGGCCTGGGTGGAGCGTTGTGCCGACGACCAACTCTTTGCAGCAAGAAACTTGCCACGCCGTGAGGATGAACCACTACAACCACTAGGGATGCAGCGGCCGCCGTGACTCAGAGGCAGCGAGCTACCCACTGAGCCACTGACGCGGCCGGGGAGGGGGTTCTGGGTACTATATGTAGACACTAAAAATCGAAAAAATCGCTAATTTGGGCTCAAATACAGCTAAAAATGCATTTATTTTTCAGGCGATTTTATAAATTGTCGTGTTTGAAATTCTAAAAATTCGAAAAAATTTGCTCAAAAAATTACTTGCCAGAAAGATCAGAGGGGGGCCGAAAATATCGTCTCTGGGGTCCCCGATTGAAGGGCCTGGCTCTTTCGTGTGGGGCAGACCGCCCTCTGTTACGTGTATGGTGGTGGACAATCTGGCCTTATTGGATGATCTAATAAATATCATTTATGTATGCACTTATAATTAAATTACAGCAACTACTAAACTAAATTTGATGATCAATGAACTAAGATGCCAAGAATGTTTATAATTTCTGTGATAAATGGAAAATTTTCGCGATTTTTGTAAAATTTTCACTTAAAATTGTTATAAAATAACTGTAAACAACCGTGCAGATTTCATGATTTGAGACTACAAACTCAGGACGAAAAAATATGTAGTTAGTGGTCAATTTGTAGTCAGTGGATTTAGTTTGTAGTTAGAGTTAATTTGTAGTCTCATTTTTCCCAAAAGTCAGGTAGTTAGTAGTCTTTTAGTTTGTAGTTAGTAGTCACTACGAACTAGGTCTAATCTCAGCACTGAGCCACCAGATCTGGAAACGCTTTGCAGGTCAATGACAACTCGACAATATGAGTTAGTGTACCAACTTTCAGCTGGCTACGCCAACCTTTCATTTTTGGGGTCTGGTGAATAGGCGACCCAAGGGTCGATCATGTCAGACATAACTCTTCTTGTCTGTTTAGAACGACCCGCGTTGCGAGACGGACCAGTGCCAAGCGTGCATGTACCAGTTAATTGATGCGTTGGAAGCGAAAGTAAAGTACAGTACCAGCTCCTACTGGGGGAAACTGCGACACTCGTTCAATTTGCGACCGCGACACAAAATCAAAGAACAGTGCAACCGGTTCGCCGCTATCGACAGCAGAGCTGCCACCGTGTCTGCCAGTCATCGGAGAGCCGGTGCCGAACTGGAGAGAAAAGTGAAAGAGCTAGAAAGAAGGTTGGACAAGGATCAGAGTGACCGGAATCTGCCGGATGGAACCAGTATACGCTTGCCAGTCAGTAGAAAGGTTCGCAATAGATTCGCTGGACCAGTGTGGCGCCGGACTAAACGACAATCTAATAGAAACGAACACTGGCCCGGTACTCTTTATTTGAAAGCCATATCTCCCCCAAAATCGGGCGCAAAATGCTAGTAGCGTGGTATGCGTAGCTATTCTTAGGTGGAAGTTAAACCTACTGTATGGTTTGCTTTTCACTAGAGAACCAGTTGAGTTCTACATTAGGGGCCGTCCATGAACTACGACACGACGTTCAGAGAGTGGGTGGGGTGGATGGTTGAACGTCGGAAAACGTGGCAGGGGGCGGTGGTGGTTGTATCGAAAACGTCGACGTTTTAGGTGCCTAAGAAAGAAGCTTTTGTCCGCACTATATTACTTACAAGAAAACTCAACCCAATTAATGCTAACACGGCAGTTCACTGACAAAAAGTTTCATTTTAATAGCTTCCGATCCGATCCGATGTGGTGGGGAAGTACATCGTGTCGTGGCCCTGCGATCAGACCTGCGCGGTCCATTTCGCGACCCCTGAATTCGTCATCTTGGACGCTGTGCCTTTTTCACTGCCAAGCCACTCCTAGCCATGCTGTTGGGTGCCAGTTACTAAGATAGCGCCTGGCGTGGTGATGTCATGGTGCTGTCAGCTCCCAACGGCCGCCAGGCGACTGAGTAAACCGGTATAGGCCTTATTGCTGGTCTCTCAGACAGCTCCTGGCGTCGCTGATCTTCTTTTCCTCCAACACACGCATGCTTTGGGGAGCGGCGTCCGGTGCAACGGCAGATTCAGTTAGTTCCCATTTACCTACTCGCTGTAACCAGCCTTCAGTGGTCTGGGTATGGCTTTGTGCCACGACCAACTCTTTGTGGCAAGAAACTTATCCCGCCGAGTGGCCGAGCACACTGGCTTTAACGTCCTACCTAAACTACTACATACTACACCAACTGTGCCGGCTTTCATATCTTCTCCAGTACCACGTACTTTTTGTACTATTTTAGTGTCAGACACAGCACCAAATTTACCGTAGTCCAGCGGGGGTGTCGGCCAAAAAAAAGTTTTTAGTGGGGTTGTGCAAAACACGTCGAGAAACGTCGGGAGGGGGTGGGGGTGCAAAAGTTTGAATTTTTAAACGTCGTAGTTTATGATGGACGGCCCCTTTTATACAATTGGCCAAAAAAAGACCGCCTGGCCTTTTTTCAGTTTTTCCGAATAAGTTTAAATGGCCAGACGTTTGTTTCGGCTAACTCCTAACCTGCCGGCATTCTGTAGCTAAAACCCTGAAGAGGTCAGCTTTCTAGCGCAACCGGTTAAAATCTGGCGAACTTACATATAATACGTGTCTGCTACGTATATGCGTTGTAATGCATCTGCGTCCTGTTGTAGGGCAGACGTGGGATCTGGGTTGTGTGAAGCGAGGCAACCCTGCCGAACACGAAGAGAACCCAGACGGCAACCACTGGGTGTCTCTGTGCACGCAGTGCTGGTCGTGGCGAAAGCTGCCCCCCAATTACTTTCCCAGGCTGATAAATGAAAATACATGCCATCGGGACAACGAATGCTTGGCAGGTATAAAACTATACTATTTCACTCACAGCCGGCTTCATTGAGAACGTGAGCGCATATTTTTGCTTTTGCAAAGTCCCATGCAAAGATAGAGGGATAGTAACTACCCAACGTATTTTGGCTGCTGAGTGAATGAGCTCGGCATTTGTTTAAAAGTTACTGTTTTACTTTTGTTATAATGCGGTGTTATGAACAGTTCTGCACGTGCAATACAGGCCCACTATATCCGCGTTTAAATTAACACCCCCAAATGCGATCCCCTGGGCGATTATTTGGAAGGCCTTTCCAAATACGCGCCCATGGGCGCAGGCCGGGGTGGGTGTCCAAAAGCCGAAATTCTACTGTTATTTTACTATAGTATAGTAAAACAAAAATTAGTAATACTAGTGGTATTTTTCTAGTAGTAAATTAATAGTAAAAAGTAAAATTAAGAGCCAATAGTAAAGTAAAAATAATATTAAATTAACAAAGACCATCAATAGTAAAATGAAAATTTTACTACTATTTTACTAGTTTTTGGTGAATTCCAGCCAAATTCTTGATCAATTCTGCAATAAAAGATGTGTGGGCGCACTTTTGTCAGTCAAATTTCACTCATTTTTGTCTCTCATGTTCTTGAGAACCTCATATCATGATCAAATTTAGCAACTATTTAGAACCAGCATTAATTATTCATAAGATCTTGGCATCATTTATGCAAAATTGTCCCTAATAACTAGTAAAATCGTAGTAAAATAGTAGTAAAATTAGTCAAATTATTAGTAAAACAAAAATTAGTAAAATCGGAGCTGGTTGGTAGTAAAACAAAAATAAAAATTAAATTGAAGAGCTGGATTTGTAGTAAATAGTAAAATAAAAATCCACTAGTAAAATAACAGTACCAAATTCTGGGCGAGTGGTTTGGTGCAAAAAGCGCTCGAAAACGGAGAAAACTCAATTTTGGGCTCAAATACTGCAATACGGCTAAAAAAAGAGTTGTTTAACAGGCGATTTTACAATTTTAGTGTCTGATAACTTCCCAGAAAAGTCTTCGAAGTGAAGTGGTCGGAAAAATCGCCTGAGGGGCGGGGGTTCTCGATGGGGGTCTGTCCTTTGTAGGGGAGACCCTCAGACACCTTATTAATGCCAATGGCTTTCTCCCAGTAATCTGATTGGCTGCAAAAGCTTTTCAGGTTACGGTCAGTGTCAACCGAGCTACCGAACAGTGAAAGTGATGCGCAATTTCGGCAACCGCACGCATCCCAATTGGCAGACGCTGACACTGCATGCGTCCAACTGTTGTGACTGCAAAATACAGACTGACTCTGTGCTCTACGGCTTCATTCATATGGCCGGATCTGCTCGCAGAAATTGAAAACCATTCCAACCCTTTTTTGCACTACCTTGCTTTTATGTACATGCAAAGGAAAGCCGTCCACCGGACTTTTGTTGTTTCTTTTCCGATGTGTAATAAATTTCATTTGTGTCAATTTTCGTGTTTTCGATCGTTATGGCGATAGTAAGTCCACAGGAGGCAAATCACTCGGATCAGACTTCTCCACCCCCTCTTCTTCTGGGGGAGTGATTGTGTGTGCGTGGCTGAAGCGCCTACGTACGTACGTAGCAACGTATAGCGTAATAATGTGAGTTCAGCCTGTACCGCCCACAGACTTGTGGGCTTATCTTGATTTGTATCCAATTTGTTGTTTGTACAATTGGCACGTATGACTGCAAATAAAGCTTGAAGTAAACTAAAAAATCTAAAAAGAAACGTAAGAAAAATGAAATACATAGGTTTATGAAAAGACAGAAAGATATTACTGAAACCAGTCAATATGCATGCAACAGCGCAGCTCAACCAGTTTGGTTGGACGTGTCGGTTTAAAAAGAAATGGCTCTAAACAGATTCGACTTGTTGTCTAACAGGTAGCCGTCGTTTGAGACACACAGGAGAAGATGTTGTGTGCGCGTTATCTGGCTTTCTTGTTCTTTTGTGCGCCGGTCTTGTGTGCCGGAAATTCATTCAATTCGTCCGAAGACTCCTCCAAGTTGATTGAGCTGGACTCCGCGGAAGTCAAGGTTTCTTTGGAGGATTCAGAAGAACAAATGATTGCAAGTTCACCAATGCCTCCCATTCTACCGGAAAGAGTTACTGCTCCACAAATACCTGCTACAAGTACCACTAACTAACTACTGTACTGTTCAGTAATTTAGACAATCAGACATTTCTTGCTTGCTAGAGACTCGTCGGACCACAAATACACTAAAACATATTAGCAAGTTATCAAATGAGTGCAAAGGAATTCCAGATTTCAACTTTTGGAGTACTTCTTCGTCCAAAATTGTTTATGAGGGAAAAAATTTTCGCCCCTTTTCCGAGGTCCCAAATACTATCTGTCGACAAAGAGGGTTTCTAGACTGTTTTCAAACCCAAATTAGGCTTTTAGAAGTGCTCAACAGGGTTTCAAAAGCAGTAATTAGGGGTTCTGAGGTCATAAATAGGGCTTCGGAATCCTAATTTGGGTTTCTGAAACCCTAATTGGGGTTATTAAGGCCCTAAGGTTCCGTAATCTTAATTTGGGTTTCAGAAGCCCTAATTAGTGTTCCTGAGTCCATAAATAGGGTTCCGGAACTCTAATTTGGGTCTCGCAAACCCTATTTAGGGTTCCTGAGGGCCTAAATAGGGTTCCGGAACTGTAATTTTGGTCTCGCAAGCCATAATTAGGGTTCCTGAGGGCCCAAATAGGGTTCCTGAGTCCCTAAATAGGGTTCCGGAACTTTAATTTCGGTCTCGCAAGCCCTAACTAGGGTTCCTGCGGCCTTAAATAGGGTTCCGGAACCCAAATTTGGGTTTCTGAAGCCCCAAAGACGGGAGTTCCGGAACCGTAGTTAGGGTTTCAAAATCTCTCTCTAAATAGGGTTTCAGAAATGCAATTTAACTCTATATTTTATCGGATAAAATAAGGTTTTAAAGCAAAAATAGGGTTAAAAGGCATTTTTGCAGTTCAGACAGAATTTTTACCCGATTTCTAGTCCTCAAAACCCTGTCTTAAGCGTAAAAAAGGTCGCTGAATGAAACCCACTTTTGGTCACCGAAAAAGTCCCTGAAACCCCCTTTGGGCATAGGGCTGAAACCCTATTTTAGACCTGAAACCCCCAGCCGAAAACCCAGCTACATGTATGCTTGGAAGCGGGTGGAAAAAATTTACTCAAAAACAATTTTGGACCGAAAATTCCAAAAGTATTCCAAAGTTGCGTATAAGCCCCAATTTCGAGGTCCCAGCTCTAATAAGTAAGAAAGGAATTTGTTTTCGTAGTTTTGGTCCCATAGTTAAGCGAACCGATCTTGAAATGGCTATATATTGGGACTGAAGCGTGAAATCGGAATTCCTTTTCAAGCATTTGACAACTCGCTAATATGTATTAGTGTGCGCACACACAGCGCACTAGGCCAAAGTTTCAATTTTTGGGTCTGAACAGGGGAAATGGTCTAGCTAGACTAGATCTGTCCAGAGACTGACTCTTAGGTGCATTTTGCGAGAAAGTCAGCTTAGAAGGGGAAGCAGGGTCATCTCACGGATCTGGCTGATATTAATATCTGTCAAAATAGTAAAATAGAGTTCAATCGAAGACCAACGGTGTATGACCACCAGCAACCCCCTGGAACCGGAGCTATGTACACCCCCTCAAAGTTGGGTCGGCAGGGATTTTCGGGCTCATTTTCTGGTGTCTGACACATGCTCGTTTCAAACGATCACCTTTCATTCGTTTCTTAAGCTAGGATCCCCACTCGCATACGATTTTGTAGCTGTTCCAATGGCCTTTCATTTTCTGGTACTCCCGTTTCCAGATCTTACCTGGTTACCGAGATCTTCACGGAAAACTACGAAATTTCCGCAAAATGCCACTCCGTTTTTTTTTCGAAAAATCTTTATAACTTTTTGTGCAAAGGCCCTGCCAAGCTAGTGTTTTAACAAAAGTTAGGCATGAGTTGGTCAAACAAAATGAGCGCACTAAAGTGTGCGGTTTGGGACAGGGGGGTGTTTTGGCGTCTCAAAGGTGTTCGAAAAAATTTTTTTTTTTTGGAAAATATAAAGGGGGGGGGGGTTTTAGGGGGGGGGGGGGGGGGTTTTTTTCGTTTTTTTGTGCATTTAATTTTTTTTTTTTTTTATTTTTTTTTTTTATTGTTATAATTGTTTTTTTGTAAAGGGGTGTGGGGTGTTTTGTTTAGTTTTGTGTGGTGGGGTGGGTTGTGTAATTTGTTTGGGTTGGTTAGGTTTTTTTGTGGGGGGGGAGGATTTTTTTTAAATATTGTGTGGGAGTATTTTTTTTTGGTTTGTTTTTTTTTTTTTGGGGTGAGAAGGGGGGGGGGTAGAAGGTTTTTTTTTTTGTTTTTTTTTTTTTTTTTTAAATAAAATAATCTATTTTTTTTTTGTTTCGTTTGTGGCCTCACCACTGTGTCGTTGTCTGCTTGTGTTCTTTCTTCCACGGCCGATCGGTCCTTGTTGCACTTCCTATCGCACTACTAGTCGCGGTGTAGTAGTCGATGCAGCAACTCGATCCTTTTATGCCAGGGCACACAAGGAATCGTCAACTGCCAACTAAACAGTAAGGTGTTGGCCACAAAACACACTTGTCCTAGAGACGCAAACAGACCGAACCGCAAGGCAGGTGCGCGCGGAGAGGAAAGTGATGAATTTAAACACAGCACCAGGCCTTGCCATTCGGCCGCGCCAAAACACACACACACCTCTGCAGCCGGGTGTGTGTCTGAGCCAAGAGCAATCAATATTGGCTCAGCGCCGAGACACAGCAATTACACCACAGCAGCGCGCCAACCTAGACATGTACGTACAGACACGTACGTACAGCAAGACTTGGATATGTACACATGTAGACATGCCCCAACATATCAACACCTTTTCTTCTTAAAAGCGCCGTCTTCTTCTAGCTGTAGTCCCAGTCCCCATAGCGATCTACTGGTCTTCGTTCTCGGAGAGGGTAGCGGCGCTCTGCTGGCTGGCGCTCGTTTTCGACCTCTCTCTGGCCGGTCTCGATCTCCACTAATTCGGGGTTAGCTGGGCGGTCCGGCACACGCTGCATATTCCTGGCGTTCCACAGCTGACCGTCTGACAGTCGGTAGTTGTATCTGCCCAAAACGGCCGTCACTATGTAGCACTTCCGGGACCAAGGCGACTGTCCTTTGGGAGTGTGGCTCCTCTTAACCCGAACGCGTTGTCCCTTGTAGTACATCTGCCGCCAGGGTGGTTCCTTTTTGACTCCTTCCTGGGTGTTCCTGCTCGAATTTGCTTTGTTAGCAACCGTTTTTCGAGCGCTTTCCAAATCCTCCTCCCTCTCCTCCTTTTTGGGGCGTGACTGACGGCAAACTTCAAAGGCGAGGCGCGGCCGGCGTCCAAACAGCTTTTCCGCGGGGCTCTCACGCTCACCCTCCTGAGCTGTAGCTCGGTAATGGCACAGAATTTGCGTCAGTCCTTCTTCCCACTCCTGAGTGTTGGTGAAGGTTTGGATGTGGTGTTTTAGGTACCGGTTGAACACTTCCACGAATGCGTTCTGCTGTGGTGTATAGACAGGAGCTTTCTGGTGGAAAATGTCCCTCTCCTGTAGGAATTCCTCAAACTCCAGGCTGACGAACTGTGGTCCATTGTCCGTGAGAATCCTAGCAGGATTGCCATATCGAGCGAAAACCTGCTTCAACCACTGAATGATTCGTTTGGATGACGTGTCAGTGGTGCAGAGAATTTCCGGATACTTGGAGTAGTTGTCCAGCAACACCACTATGCACTTCTTGTGGGCTGGGGCTGTCTCAAACGGACCTGTGATGTCCATGGACAGTTCTACCCATGGTTCTTCCGGTGTGTAGAGATGCTCTCCTCGTGTGGGCACCTTAGGCTGCGACTTGGCGGAATCCAGGCAGGCACTGCAGTGGCGTACAAACTCCTCGCTCTCTGTAGCCATCCCCGGCCACCAGTAGCTTTCTCTGAGCTTGCGCTTGTAGCGGACGATCCCTGGGTGTCCCTCGTGGGCCTTGCTGAGTAGTTCTCTTCGGAGTGGACCTGGAACAACGATCTGGCTGTTGTTTCGCAATACCAGTCCTGTTTTGTCCTCCACCGAAAACTCGTCCTTCATCCTGTGATAAGGCAAGTTGCAAAATTGGCCGGGCAGTTTGGCTCTGTTTGGCCAACCCTCCAGGCAGAACTGCTTGACTTTGCTCAGCACTGGGTCGTCCCTCAGAGCTTTGGCGATTCTTCCGGCTGAGAATCCCAACTCCTTGATGCAACGAATCACTCCACTCGGTGCAGAATCAGTCTGCAGGCGCGACAAGACATCTGCCATGTGGTTGTTGTCACCAGGCACGTACTGCACATCATAGTCGAACACGTTGAGTCTGTGCACCCAACGTTCGAACTTCTGCGATTTCCGTTGATTGGTTTGTCGATGTAGCAGTGCTTGTAGCGCTTGGTGGTCAGTTCGAAGCGTGAAGTGTCTGCCCAGCAAGTATTTCTCCCAATACTCGCAGAAAAACATCGCCGCATAGGCCTCCTTTTCGGTGGTGTCCCACTTTCGCTTGGTGGCGTCCAGAGTATGGTGTCCAAACGCGACTGGGAATTCCTGGCCGTGATGCACCTGAGACAGCATCCCACCAATGCCATAACCAGATGCGTCGGTAGTGACAAAGGTCTGCTTTAAGGGATGAAACATCTTAAGGCGCAGCCCCTTCGGTCCGCCAAGCAACTGTTTCACTCGTTCGAACGCCTCCTGAGTCTCCCGACCCCACACGAACTTCGTGTTAGCCCGTGTGAGTGCTCGAATTGGCTCCAGCTTGTCGCACAGTGAGGGCACGAACTTGCTTAAGTAGTTGACGGCTCCTAAGAAACTCTGCACGTCCTTGACGTTTTTGGGTGGTGTCAGCTGCCTCAGACTCTCCAGTTTGTCGGGATCCGGCCTGACACATCCTTTGCAGATCACATGGCCCAAGAACTTCACTGATGGTTGAGCAACGACGCACTTCCTTAGGTTGAGGCGAAGATTCTTCTCGTTTAAGCGTTGTAGCACCCGTTTCAGGCTGTCATCGTGCTCCTTTCGATTCGCTCCATACACCAAAATGTCATCGATGTATGGCTGACACCCTGGCACACCTTCCAGCGTTTCGTGTACCAGTTTCTGGAACACTGCTGCACTGTCCCTCAGTCCCATCGGGAGTTTCTTGTAAGCGTAGTACCCCCATGGGGTGGCAGTCGTTGTGAGCAGCTGGCTGTCCTCATCCAGTTCTGCGTTGAAGTATCCCTTCAGCAGATCGATTTTGCTGAAGACCTCCGCCTGACTGAGTCTGTTATACAGCAAATCCTGGATGTTTGGCAGCGGGTACAGCACTGGATCGATGTCCTTGTTGAGCGGACTCAGATCGCTTGTTATCCTGACTGATCCGGGGTCGTCTGGTTTCTCCACGACCACCATGCCGTGTACTCGATCGGCATGCTCAACTCGCTCCCAGATGCCTTGGCGTTCCATCAGCTCGACGGCTTCTTTGGCTCTCTCCTCAAAGCGCACTGGGATCGATCTCACAGGCTGTCTGGGTGGCGTCTTTGCGCCTGGTTTGAGCCGAATCCGGTGTTTGAAATCTGGGTAGGTGCCGACCTCCTTTTTCGTCAGGTTAGACAACTCCTCCAGCAGTGGCAGCAGTCCGGCCGTCCTCCAGGTTTCCAGCGCGTCTGGCTGCGAATTTTGAAGCGTACTGGACGTCTGCTGTTCCCTCATCACTCGACTGGATACTCCCGAGTCAGGTTTCTGCACAGTTGCGCATCTGGGGTCCTCCTTGATAGTGGTGCTATTCGAATCCAAGTCGATTTGCACTCCTCCCAGTGCACGCAGCGCATCCATGCCCAGTGTGTTGTTACATGTGTTGTTAAACACATACACTGGCACTGTCACCGACCGTCCTTGTAACGATAACTGCGCCCTGAATTGCCCTCGGGTAGCGATAGTAGAGTTGTCGAAATTCGCGAGTCTCCTGGCTGGCTTGACTGCGGTCCGTCCAAAGCACTTACGCCACTCGGATTCCGTGATTCCAGTAACGTCTGAGCCGGTGTCCACCAACATCCTCAGCGCACGACCCTTCTGGTCCTTATCCGGTGTGATCAGCACCTGACAGTGTACTGGTTGTTGTAGACCACGAATGTAGGCTCCTCTGCCATTGGTGATGTCCCTCACTCGAATGGCCCGGTTTTTGTTGCTGGATCCTCCTGACCGGCACGTCTTAGCGAAGTGGCCCACTTTTTTGCATTTGTGGCACTCCTGTCCCTTCGCTTGGCACGATTCGGCGTTAGCTCTGTGGCCATGTCTGCCACAAGCTGTGCAGGCATCGGCTGCACTCGACTTCCTCCCGGCAGACGGGTTGGAATTCCCTCTGGGCGCGGCGGTGGGCTGGTAGGGGCGTCCTTTGCCTCCTCTCTGTCCTCTCCATCCTCCACGCTGATTCCTTCCCTGACTGGCCGCACCGATCTGCGCAGGTCGACTTCCTGTCAATTTGGCAGCATCCTGGCGCGCCGTCTCATCTGCTTGCGCGACCTCCGCGAATCTCTCCAGGTTGACATCCCTCTGGCTTAGCAACTTCTCCTGCGTATCCCGGCAACTCAGTCCTTTGACCAACTGAATGGCCAACAGGTATTCTGTCAGGTCTCCTTCCGTGATGACACCGTCCGTGACTGGGAAGCTGCATTGTTGTATCAGCAGGCGTAGCTCCCGTAGATAGTCAGCAACTGGTTCACCGGAATGTTGAGTCCTCTGCAGGAAATCGAAGTGAGCCCTCACTGCATTGGTTGGGCGGTAGAAAATCCTCCTCGCCGCTCCCAGGAACTCCATGTAGGTAGTCTGGTTGTTAGCGAATTCCCTCTGGCTGGAGAATTGCGAGAGTGCGGCGGCTCCAATGTAGGACGTCAGAAACTTCCGTTTTTCCTGATCACTGAGTTTGCCGTCGGCCGGTCGGGTTTCATCGATTCCTTCAAGGAAATCGGTGAACAATCGCTCCCACAACGGCCACGTCAGTACTGGCGACTCTCCTGGATGGTGCCAGTATCGGTCCGGTGGTGGCAGGTGTAGTTTGCTAGGTCCGGGTTGTGCCATCGATAGTCAGTGACTGGGCACTTAGTTCCTCCCTGGAGATGCGCGATTCCTCCCTCCGAGATGCACGGTTCCGCCCCCGAGATGCACGGTTCCGTTTGAGTCGGCAATGCGGTGTTATTATTCACCGCTGCGGTCGGTCCGTTTGAGTCGACTATGCGGTGTCGTTTATCACCGCGGCGAGGCACGGGTCGAGTCCTAGCGTTCCTTTTGAGTCGACAATGCGGTGTTGTTTATCACCGCTGCGATGATCGAGTCCTTCCGTGAGAGGCACGGTCCCTTTCTGGTGCGAATCCGTTAGTTTGTCGATGCGGTTCCGGATGATCGAAAAAGCAGCGCTGTAGTTTTGTCGATGCGGTGCCGGAGCAGGTGGTCCCTCATCAACGAGCGAGACGCCCCCGATTATCCGTCGTCAACGAACCAGGCGTCCCCGATTCAACGCACGAGACGTCCGGCAGGCTCCCCCGTCAATGAACGCAACACACGTCACTCGGCCTCCGCTGCACACGACACACACGGCGCTCCCCGTCCGGAGCAAACGACACGCACGCACGTCCGTCCTCAATGGAAAGAAGCTGGTTTAGCAAACAGACTCACTGAGCGCAGCACCTGGAGAATCTTCTTTGTTGTTGGCGGTGGCTGTCCAGCTGGGTCTCGAATTGCACATCGGTCGCCACTGTTTCGTTTCTGGCCTCACCACTGCGTCGTTGTCTGCTTGTGTTCTTTCTTCCACGGCCGATCGGTCCTTGTTGCACTTCCTATCGCACTACTAGTCGCGGTGTAGTAGTCGATGCAGCAACTCGATCCTTTTATGCCAGGGCACACAAGGAATCGTCAACTGCCAACTAAACAGTAAGGTGTTGGCCACAAAACACACTTGTCCTAGAGACGCAAACAGACCGAACCGCAAGGCAGGTGCGCGCGGAGAGGAAAGTGATTGAATTTAAACACAGCACCAGGCCTTGCCATTCGGCCGCGCCAAAACACACACACACCTCTGCACCGGGGTGTGTGTCTGAGCCAAGAGCAATCAATATTGGCTCAGCGCCGAGACACAGCAATTACACCACAGCAGCGCGCCAACCTAGACATGTACGTACAGACACGTACGTACAGCAAGACTTGGATATGTACACATGTAGACATGCCCCAACATATCACCTAATTATAAAAATGCCCATATCTTTAAAACTGGGAACGTAGAGCAAAAATATGGTTATTTTCGGAATCAGCAAAAACTACATAAGAAAAACTGCTTTGTACCACGGTTTATGCTCATGCTAGCGAGTAGTGTAGTGCCACTCAAGAAATACTGTTGGTCTCATATTTGGACGCAAATTTCTCACGATCCAGAGCGAATCTAGCTAAAATGAATGCAATCAGCACACAAAACCGAAGCGAACCGTATGCTAAACTATTATTTTCGGTGGAAAAATTTTTTTCTAAAACAGAGAGGCCAAAACACCCCCCTCCCCCGAAACAGCACACTTTAATGCGCTCATTTAGTTTGGTCTAACCCGACCCGATCTGGGGATATGGTCTCAGTAGAGTGCAGTGACGTACCCAGGGGGTGTAGGGTGTGTACACCCCCTTTGCGGTGGAGGTAGGGAGGAAAATTAGACAAAAATAAGAGAAATGAATTAATTATGTACTAGAAGTGTCTATTTTATGCTCAAAATACCTTTTAAATGCGTTTCCGAAGGCTTATTTTTCAAAAATTTCTCGCCCTGGTCGGGAAGAAGCCCAACCAGGCCACTTTAAAGTTTAAACTGCAAAAACTTGTACTTTCTGTCACTTTCAAGCCCAAAATGCTTCTTAAACACGTTTTTCAAGGCTAATTTTGCGAAATTTTCTCGCTCTTGTTGGGCAGCAGCGGCCCAACCAGGCAACTTCAAAATTTTACACCCCGCCTTTGCAAAATCTGGGTACGCCACTGGTCGAATGGGGCAGACCCCCGGGTGCTGTATGTTCAAATGACATCAAGAATACAGTCAAACCGACATGCAAACAAAAATGAGACTTGGGTGTGGAGAAATGCACGATCGACTGTCAAAGAAATGAAGAGAGTACCTAATAGAGACAAGAAAGATTGCCACTTAGTAGATTTCAGAGCGGATCACCGTCAAACTGTCAGACGTGGCCAAGGATATCTTCCAGACCATCAACGTCAGTGCGCACGCCGCTCAGTCGCTGCACCAGCTGTTGCAGTCGTCCAAGGCTAAATTGAACACTGAGAAGGATATGATCAAGCCGCCTCCGGCCGCTCTAGTGCAGCTAAGAAAAAGCGCTGTCACCACTAGTGCACCAGGAGTGCAAGTTGAGGCGACGGAGTCAGAGCGACGGACCAAACCCAACCTACAGTACAATCCTAGCAACCAAGCCGCCACTGTACAGGAGGCCATTCTGAACTTTGCTGATCTCACCAATGCCGATTATGCAGCCGCCGATCCTTCTAGACTGGTAAGCTTTCGATCTGGTTGTGAAACAGGTGATCGGATTACTAACAATCGTTAGTAGACTTTTTGGCTAAAAATCGCTAAGGCTACCATCGTTTAATTGCAAACGCGTAACGCGCTTAGCCGTCTCGCTCTTTGAAAGCGTGAGCAGTGGCTGAAAAAGAAAGCACGAGCCGCGTCTCGATTTAGTTTAAAGCGCGAGGCCGCTTCTGGCCTAGCGGTTTGGCAAACCGAGTCTAGTACAAGACCAGCTGTTGGTTGAGCGGCCCCCTCTCTTGTCTCATGCATAAACAAACTACCTAACCCTAAGTTACCTATGTTTATGACTAGACAGAGTTGATGACCCAACAGATAGGGCAAAGCAAGGTATACCTAACAGATAATTGGCCCACATTGAGACACTAGGCTACGTTGTTTTGCCCTTCTAGCCATATTTGATGAACATACGGCATCGAGGTCGGTCGGTGGAAAAAGGCAATAAAGTGGTCTGATAAAACCTTGTAAATTGTTTCTTCAGTGTCTGGGATAGAAGGAGCACCTGGCGCCGCTTTGTTTTGTCAGACCTAACCTTGAAGGTGTTGCCGCAGTACACAGTAGGCATTAGCTGGTAGCCGCTAGTCTAAGCTCTATGCAGCAAAGAATGCTACCGCTAAAAATTGTAAGGCAGCAGTGAAGCGCGAGGCTCATTTATCGTAAAGCGCGAGCGAGTTGGGAGACTGAAGGGCGTGGCTCATTTATCGTAAAGCGCGAGCGAGTTGGGAGACTGAAGGGCGTGGCTCAGCTGTAAAGCGTGAGTGACCTGCGCAAGACTTAAGCGCGAGAGACCCTAATAGTGAGGCGCGCTTTAGTCCCGACACGATGGTCCCAAATTTGGGCTCAAACACAGTTAGAACTTACTGTTTAGTGATTTTTTTGCTTGAAATGGTAAACAAAAAGAACAGGTATAAGAGGTTAACTAACTATTTAGAACGACCCCAAATGCGAGACAGACGAATGCCAGGCGTGTGTCTACCAAGTGCTCGATGCTCTACAGACAAGCACAGGCAAGCCGACTCAGTTTTGGCGACAAATTCGCAGTTCTCTGAAGCTACGACCACGTCGACTGATCAGGGCCAAGTGCACTAGACTTACCTCGATCGGCAACTCGCCAATTCGAGCCGACAAGAACATGCTGAGAACGGGCATGTACCTGAAACGACGACTCGACTCCATGAACCGCCGATTCCGCTCTCTCTACAGCTCACGCAACAAACGATCTACGGACGGACAGTGGCCCGGTACTGTATATCTGCTTATCTTTACTATCCTTTGTAAAAACGGCTAAAAATTCCAAGAGTAAATAGTCGCGTACTATCATCAATTTCTCTGCTTGAAATACTGTCAGGCACTTACCGGAGTTTTCCAACTATAAGACCGGGTCTTAGAACTGGAAAATGCCTAAATTTAAGGTCACATTTTTGCACCAGTTATAAGACCCGGGTCTTGTAGGTGGAAAAACTATATTTTACAATTAAAACTCGATGTTCTGCATTAAATTTCGCCCATTAAACGATTAAAACTGCATGAAAAGCAGGAAATACACAGGTTTTGATCTTTGCAACAATTGGCTGCACGTTTAATTATAGAAAGGTGGAAAATGGAAGGTAAAGAAAACAGAGAAGCAAGAAAGAGAAATATCTTGAAAAACGTTGGTTTGAATAGCTCAGTTTTAAACAAGTTATGAAAACGTAGGCAACTTAGAAGCTCCAATGTGCTTATAGCAGCTATTTCTAAACCTATCAAATCAAGAATTTTACCAAGATTTCGCAGGTTTTAGAACCATTCTTGAACCACCTGAGTTCAAAACTCCATATTCATTAGTTATCTTGTAAAAATATACACGAAAACACACCATTTTGAGCTTAGATCCTGGTCTTACAACTGGAAAATGCCCCCTGACAGACCCTGCTTTCTTACCACCTGCTATAAGACCCGGGTCTTATAACCGGAGGGTCTTATAGTGGAAAACTCCGGTAACGCCCTTTATGGTAACCGGCACCATATATGTTGACGGTACCATGGTGCTACAAGCCTAAGTCACCAGAACCGGCAGTTTAAGTCAAATTTCTGGCTTCCTAATCTAACTTGAAAGCTAAAGATTACTCACTAAGCAGTTCATTCAGACTACCGGAGTCTTTTATCGAATTTCATTATTCACAAGAATTTTCGACCCACCTTTTTGAGGAACATAATTCAACTGGGATCGCAGACCGTTCCTTTTATTTCGGATTTTTGTACTTTTTAATTGACAATTTGTTTCATCAAAAATAGAATTCTATCGTTGGTTCATAAAGTACTCTGAAAAGTCCTAAGTTCGAAGTCTCATTAGTGTAGCATGTAGTCTCATTTCAGCTCTCTGCGCTCAACTTTCAATTTTGAATCTGAATAGGGCCCAGGGCGAAGACTCGATCGGTTCAGAAAGCAAAAATAATAGCACTGCAGCATTATCTCTTTTGGTTTTTATTGTTACTATAAGTTCAAATAAGGCATGTCCATCACTCAAACGTTACTGACTAAGATTGAACTTTGCAGGAGTGAAGTGGAAATTGGGTTGCATTCAGAAAGCTCAGCCAATGTCAGTCGGCGATTCCCAAGTTTCGCTATGTACTCAGTGCTGGACCTGGCGTTATTTACCCTTCGACTACTTCCCACGATTCATCAACGAAGTTTCTTGTGATGACACCGATAACACTTGTCTGGCCGGTAACTACTTCACTTTGCTTCGTAGGTAATTGAGTGTGTAAAGTTTTAGGCCACGCAGAATGCCACCCCAACATCCGAACTGTAAAAGTGCAACGGAACTACGGAACTCCTGCTAACCCCAACTGGCAAACTTTCAACGTACCCAGTTCGGTCTGCTGCGATTGCAAAGTTGTCACCAATACTGTATTATACGGCTTTGTTAGCTTGTAAATATATAGATTAAACTAGTGTTGTTACAATACCGAAATTTCCGTTTGATTACCTACTATGACTACCGCTGTTTTAAGTACAATAACAGAGTAGTCATTTTTGACTATATCGTAGTCAAACCTTTTGACTACTTTCAGTAGTTTTTGAAAGAGAACGAAATCGACATTTTCAGCCATTTCTATACTTCAGTCACCAAGCGTCACCTGAAATGGATGTGATTGCGACCGTAAATCGTTTACTTTGAAATAAACAGTGTTAGCCGCAAAAAATGAGCGCATGAGCATTTTTTGTTGCAATTTTCTATGCAAAAAAGACAAAAAAAAAGCAAAAAAATAGAACAAAACGCCTTTTGAATGTGAAACGAAGAGAATTCTTGTGTTCTCTCATCTCATGTTCTTCTTTGCTTCTCAACAAGTTTTTAGAAAGACATACATTGTACTGTGCATAGTACCTAGAATGCATAAAAGAGTAGCACGAATGTGCCACTCAGCGGCCGGCCGAGTGTCGATGCGCTGCACCATAATTACCGGAGGGGTCGGGAAATTCGCGACCCCTCCGGTAATTGCACATGCGCTTTATTGCAGCGCAACCTGATTTCTGAGCAAGCAACACGTCAACAAAAGTTTTAGTGATTTTCTACAGCGACAATTCATTCCATATTTCGTCTAAGATCTTTAATCATCACAATAACTAAAATAAGTGTCCAATTTCAAGGCAAGATATCTGTGAAATGCATCAGGCTTTTTGCATTTGTGAAACTTTCCATTTTGAACGCAGCACACGAGCTTGGCCATGTACACATGACACATGCTTGCATATTTCAGCTTTTTACCTTTCTTTCCCTTTATCATGCTGATAATATTATGTTTATGTTTATTATGTGCCATATACTTAAGAAACCAACGGCGGCAGCTATATTCCCAGACAGATTGAATATCCCACTCAAAAATCAGGTTACGCATTCTTGATAGTACTGTATATCATATATTTTTGCCTCACGGAAAAGCTTGCATCAAGCAGACATTCACTGATTGATACCCGTCATTGTTTCAAAATTTTTGAAGAGGTTGTTTGTTGTTCTAAAGTTCTTTGAAATGCAACAAGTCTGCAAAATATTTTA
Organism: Sabatieria punctata; assembly: GCA_030248155.1. Taxonomy (NCBI): domain Eukaryota; kingdom Metazoa; phylum Nematoda; class Chromadorea; order Araeolaimida; family Comesomatidae; genus Sabatieria; species Sabatieria punctata. The sequence continues at coordinate 66,194 of JASANB010001834.1, forward strand.
GTTGAAAACCCTGCTGCATAGAACAAAATGTAGTCATAGTCAAACCGTTCGACTATATGGATTTCGTTTGACGACGTGTTTATGGTAACGAGTGTAGTCAAACGTTGACTTTGACTACCTGTCCATTTGACTGCGGTATCGCGAAAGTATTAACTATGACCTTGACTAGAGTCTAGTAGTCATAACAACACTAGTTTAAACACATCCAAAAACGACTTTTTATCACAGATAAAGGCACAGAGAAACGCAGTAAACGGAATGTCCCAGAAACAAACAAGTAGGTCAGATTAACCTGTACTGGAGTCATCCATCAACAGACAAAACAAGCTTAGACAATAAATAGCCAGAGCGCCTCAAAATTAGCATACCCATTCTTTCTTTTGAATGCCCGAAACTAGTGCAGTAAATATAAATTCGAAACTTTTAAGATCACGGCTCAAATAAGAGCCGAAGATCGAACGCCGCATTTTGGAGAAAAGTTAAGAACACGGCAGACAGAGAAAGACTGGGTCGACAAAATAACGGCGCATAGCACTTTAAGACAGTTCTGTGTAATAAAACAAACAACAGAAGAAAAACAATCGATCCTCCTGAAAACCAAGTAACATACGCACATAATTTACGTTCACAATGCAGCCCAGCACCCATGTATGTATATCGACAAGAACTCAGAAAATTGGCCCTTTCGCCGCTATCGTTCGTTTGAGCAACTGACAGCACGAAAACCTATTAGCGACCGTGAATAAATATCACCAATGCAGGAGCAGCCCGAGATTTGTTTTAGTAAACGCACACGCCTCCGACAATTAAGTAATCACCGTACCAGCCAATTGAAAGATTGAAACTGCCTCTCTTTCCTTGTACAACAAACAAAGGTAAAAGCAACTATAAAGAACAGTTAGGGATGTCTCGACATCTACGGCACTGGTCTTCATCACACTCATGTTTTAAATCATGGCATAAACAAACAGTATGGCACATAAAATGCCTTTACCGTTAGTACCGTTCTATTCACGATTCGGTTTCTATGCCAAACAGTGGCTGATAAGCTTAGCAAAAGAGGCTCGTGTGTGAAAGAATTTCCCAAAATTGCGATCGAATTTTTTCAGCCATTTTTTGTCCAAATCTTAAACCTTCATAGGCAAACATGGCTAGCATTTGGGGCTTCCTTTTAAAACTTCTAAAACTGTAAATGTTTGTTAATTTTACGCCAAGAATATCTTTTAGATGCAATTTTGAAGACTAACCTTTCCTGTCCTGGTTAAGCAACGGCCCAAGCAGGTACTTTCAAAATTTTACACCCCCTTTTGCAAAATCTGATATCCGATCCGGATCCGGTTTACCGGATATTGTAATCCGATTCGGATCCAGTTGAAAATCTTGATCCGGGCGGACCCCATTTACACTTAATCTAGGCATACTTTTCTCATAATTTTCTATACAAAATTCTTCCAAAAATTAAGTGCAAAAGGGCACCTCGTACGACAGCATCGGCAGCCACAGTTGTTAGGGTAAAAAATTTAAAAAAACCATTAATACTAAATTTAAAAAATTAAATTTCTTTTGAAAAATCAACTTGCAAATTAAGTCAAAAAGTGGGAAAATTAACGTACATACATGCAATTTTTTGTAAATTTTTTGAAAGGAGTCAACATTTTATCCAGCAACCTGCAAAATACTTCTTTTGCATTGAGCCTAACAGCGACTGCTTAAGAAATCCTTCTTTAGGTTCACCTACATAGTAGTGCCTCTAAAGACAATTTTCGGTTTAAGTACCTGTACTAGCACGCTGGACCCCTTTAAGACGATTTTCAAAAAAAATTAAAAAAAAAACAAAAATTTTTGCTTCAAAAAAATTTTTAACAACTGTATCGGCACCTGTAGTTGACGAGAAATCCCTGACTGAAAAGATGATGTAACAGAACAAAATAAATCAGTTTTGGTCGAGACTGAAACTGGAAAAAAGTAACCTATAAATTTAGTCGGTTCGGTTGGGGTTCGGAGCGCCAGATTAAACAATTTAGATCTCCAAACCCTACCTAAACCTTGTAACCGCTGTAGTAGATCTTCCAGAACTTTGTTCGGTTCCTGCGGTACTTGAGATACAAATACAAAAACAGAACGATCACAATAGAGACGGCCCACAAACTCAAACAAATACTCATATCCAGTCCGGTCCAGTTCAACCAGCCGAACGATCCAGATTTGGAGTCTGTTTTCTCAAAATTGTACCATTTATTCTCTTCCTTCGCCTTCCGAATGCGGGCGTACCTATCCTCCTCCTCTTTCACATTCCTGCCTCTGTCTCTGAACCGGGGATTCAAGTCCAGACTCTGCACAGTCTTCTCCATTTTGCCGTTGCCAAAAGAGGACAGACTGTAGGACAATTTACTGTCGGTGTCTTTTATGTCGCTATAGTAGGTTAGCATAAAGGCTAACACTTGTTTCTCGTCCCAGCTCTGCTCGGTCCTATGACACTTGGGACAGAGCTGGTCGGGCGGCCACTGAACTTTAGGGAAGGCTGGGTCTTCTGACGGCTTTCCCGACAGAAATTTGTTGGGAATGTTGTGTGAACGCCACAGCCACAACACCACGTCTTCTGGTTGACTTATTACAGCTGAAAAGCCGTCTTTCAGGCAAACTTATTTTTATTCGCCGTTTAAAAGGAAAATTTGCGCACATATCTTCCTTCTTACAACGCTTTGGCTTAGGCTTAGTTCTTGGTGTGCACAAGTTGGATAGACCGGTTTAAAGTTAACAGTTTGTAAGGGAAAGCGAAAACAAATTTAACTGCTCTCCTGACCTGGTGAATGTTGAGGGTGATAAAAAAATCGGACGCTGTGCGCATGTACGGCAAGACAAAACCGCGGACTAATAAATTGCCCACCCTGTACTAGAAAGTGACGGCGGACACCTGGAAGCAGACATGGGTAAAGGTGGCTGAGGGGTTGACCCTCCCCTTCAGGCTCTGACCTACCCCCTCAGGAATTTTTAGGAAGAACTCTGTATACAAAATTACGATAAAAGTATGCCTAGATTAGGTGTAAATCAGCTCAGAATAGTTTATTTTAACCAATTTTAAGGAAAAATAAACCTTGATTTTAGTAAAAAATCGGACTTCTTTGCTTGCCTCTCAATCCCTATCGGCCGCCGCTACCCCTCTGCCGAAATTTTATCACCCCTCAGCCGAAATGCTAGCCCACGTCTTCGCAAAAGTGGATGGCTCCCTAGTGGTTGCAGCATACATATAACAGGGGAGTATGGGGGTTTGCCCCCACCCGACTTAGACCCCTCGTCCTGATCGGGACCCCTGACCATTTTTTTCGACCACCCCTCCGATTTTTCTGGCAAGTAATTTTTTTAGCAAACTTCTGCGATTTTTCAGATTTCAGACACAAAAATTACCAAATCACCTGTAAAAGAGCACTTTTTAGCATACATGTACTAGGGGGGTTTGGGGGGTTACCCCCCTGCTGGAAAGGCCAACCCCGCTCACTCACCCACCCCCCCCCCGACCCAAAATACAAGTAATACATACAGAAATGACTAATTTTTAGCCTAAAATTCGCTTGAAAAGCCTTTAAAAACCGAATTTGGCATTTCCACTTCTGATATTTAAGAGAAATCGGTGTTTTGGAAGCCTTTTTTTGTTTATTTTTTTGCTTGTTTTTAGCTCGAAAACGCTATTTGGCAACTTAAAATAGCGATTTTTAGCGTCCTTACGGAAAAAAACGTGCTAAAACGCATTTCCAGGCGTTCCGGAGCTGTTTGAAATTTGGGCCCCCCTCTGGGCGAAACCCCCTCGACCCCCCACCTGAGGAAACCTCCCCTACCGCCCTCCCCCCAGGTCGGCCCGGAGCTGTTACGTGTATGGGTAGTGGGTCTGAGAAAAGCCAAATTTCATTTTTAAGAGCCAAAAAGTGTAAAGTAGTTATATGCTAGATTTTCAGGTAATACACCCATTTCTTTTGATTTCTTAACTAAGTATTCACTTATTTTATTATTACTTGATAAGCTGTTGTCTTTCAGAAGTTCAGTCGTGGCGTTCGGTAGTAGAGGTGGCGGCTCTGAATTGCGCCCTTGAGCAGAACACAGACATCTGTCGGACGCACGAAATAGAAAAATACCCCACTTTAAAGGTATCACTGCGCTACCCATTATTTTTAATAAGGAGGTGTAAAATTTTTAAGTTGTCTGCCTGGTTGGGCTTCTGCCTGACCAAAAACAAGTAGGTACGGATGCGATTAGGCGATGGCACTATTAGGCGACAAAAGCATCAGTCAAGGGCTCATAGTAATGTTCAGCTGTAGTAGGCCTAAATGCGCTATTTTTGACTATGCATGGCTAAGTGGCACTAAAGTTGTGTCTCGTTAATCTTATAACTCGTTAACTTATAGCTAAACAAGGCCCTATTCACCTGCCCTGACTGTTTCTAACTCAGATTTCCACCTGTATGTTGCATTTGGGGAAAACATGCGTAAAAAAATCTGGCCGAATTGCATCTGATGAATCGGTACAAGACAGACCCAGATTTCGCTCGGCGTTCAAGATGCTGCCAGCTCTGGTATTTCAGGCCAAATTGACGATTTTAGCCGACAAATTGCGATTTTAGTACGTTTTTGAGTGTCCAATCCCTCCTAGAATTTGGGCCCGGCCCAACCCCCCGCCGGCGCCAATCCCCACCACCCCGCCCTTCGACGGATGACCTGTTACATGTATGGAAGAAGGTGTAACAATATTACCTGGCAACTTTTTGGCGCCATTCTCGAAATGATCCGAGCACTCTCTACAGCCGAAGAACTGTTTAACGTAGCCGTGAACCGCTTCCAATACACTCAGCGCAGTCTTGACCGACTTGTTAGGGACCCCTAAAAGTCAGTTTTGCCAAAATTTCAATTTTATCTACCATATTCAGTTGACTCCTAAGCCTAAGCCTAAGTCTAAGCCTAAGCCTAAACAAGAAAGTGATTAATTAATAGTTACAGTTGTGCCTTGTTAATATGGTTCCCTCGATTATATGGCCACCTAGCTGGTGTACCTATTCTTTCGCCTACAATGGAAAAATAGCGAGTTATGATCTGTTAATATGTATATTTCGATAATATGACCATTTAGACCTTGTCCCGCTATGGCCATATTAACGAGACACCACTGTATATAGTGGAGGGACCCCTAAAAGTCAGTTAAACCCAGTCCATTAATTAGCTTAAGACCAACCGTCCTTCTTGTAGGCCTGTACAGTGAGCGTGTGAAAGAGGGTCCACAGACCGCAAGGATAACCGCGGTAGTGCGGTTTGGAACCCTGACAGGCCACCCAGGATACGTTGGCAGGCAGCGGTCGTCCCAGCTCTTCCTAAACGCAAGAAGCCCTGAATCTAAAGCCGCTGGAAGAAATAAAATCTAAAGTGACTTGAAGCGAGTCCACTTCTTCCAGCCATTTCTCGCCTGTCAAACTCTCCTGAGACTCGGTCCAGACGCTGAGACGGTAGAGAAATCGACGGACTGGCGGAGAGCCCGGGAAGTACTGAAATCTGAGCTCATTAACTACAGGATTTATTAAATGCCTTTCACTCAAACCTTTCCTTCTGAAAGGTTCAATTCTAAACGGCTAAATCATTCATGAACTGGCCAAGCAAAGCAGCACTATTGGGCGATTTTGCAGGACTATTGGGCGACAGATTTTTTGCAATTTTGCAGACACGCCGTTACGTCAAACGTACGATATTATTGAAGCACAATCATCAGTTTACGAAATCTGGATCGGTGTTGTACCGATTTATCAGATGCAATTCGGCCAGATTTTTACGCGATATTTTCACCAAATAGAACAGGAAGCAGGCAATCTGACCATTAGGATGGGCCGCCTAAATGGTATTTAGCCAAACGGATTAGGAATTATGACTGTTATCTACTTGTATTGCCATGATCGGGTGGTCAACAGAGTGATTAGTAATAATGTCAGTACTAAATAGACAGTTCATTACCTACGCCGCTGCATCACATGCAATAGCTCAGCTACAACAAGCTAATTGGTACTGGTACTAATTCTTGGTATACTAATAATGTTTTGTCGCCCAATAGTAAACCCGCCCAATTGTCCTGCACCGTGAACTGGCGCCCCCTAGCTAGACAGACCAAACCCTCCCCATCCGCGGATGGCCTGTTACATGAATGCCTATCTCGTCTTCTCTGTGCGGGACTGAAGCAGGGCTGTTGGGTCGGTTTTTTTCCTCGTTTTTTTTCGTTTTTTTCCGGAAAAAACCGGTTTTTTTCCTAGGGGCTCGGAAAAAAACAAAAATGCGGAAAAAACTCAAGTAAGTTTTTAAAGGAAATAGACACAATAACTGGTTAAATTCGCTTCCAATGCTTTGAATTTACGTTAATAGAAGCCTTACAAGCATTTCCATGGCACATCTTAGTTGTTATGCGCAAAAAATACTGGTACCATTTTCAGGCAACTTTTATTATTGTATTTTTGGTGTTTTAAAATCAAATTACTACTCTAAAACATGAAATTAGTGCATTTTGTATTAAGACTCTCGCTATTTCGTTGAATTCTGCAATAAAAAGCGATTGTTAAAAAATTTTTTCTCTCACCTCGGAAAATAACTTTTGGAAAAAAACCGGAAAAAAACCGGCTTGAGTTTTTTTCCGGAAAACAAACAGCCCTGGACTGAAGCTTAAGTAAAATGCACTCCCACTCCAGCCAGACGACCGAGACGTTTTTGCATGAGCCTTGTGAGGAAGCCACCCCTTCCTCCCCCACCAGTCGAACCAGACATGGGCAAAGGGGCCCCCCTCAGCCGGCCGGCCGCTACCCGCCTCAGGAATTTTTTGTAAGAAATTTGTATAGAAAATTATGATTAAAATATGCCTGGATTAGGTGTAAATGAGGTCAGAATAGCTTATTTTAATGAAAAATAAGCCAAAAACCTTGATTTTAGCAAAAAATCTGACTTTTTGCCTTACCACCCCCTCAACCCCCTCAGGATTTGAAAATTCTACCCCCCTCGGCCGAAATGCTAGCCCATGTCTGAGTCGAACTGGTGCCGTTCTTCAGCGCAACGACAGAAGAGACCGTTTAGTAAAGGGAACGCACTTTTTGGAGCAGGTGCAAGAACGCGTTCAAAGCTTGTTTGGCAGTGGTTTCTATTCTGCGATGCATTCCGATCTCCTGTCTGAACATGTAGCAGAGTGCTGAGAGCAAATCCGACATGTGCACCTGATACTGCAGACTGCGGTCAACTCTAACAACAAGAAGGTTCGTGTCGCTAAACTTAATAGCTAGCGATCGACAGGAACCAAAATTCCGACCGTAACTGGAACTGGAACTTTTCCGCGGAGGCTAACAATTCGAACTTGCTTCCAGAACTAAAAATTCTAGCTGAAAACTGAAGGGACAGTTACAGGGTGCTTTGCTAAAGTTAGAACTGGTAGAACTGCCATGAAACATTACTGTTTTACATGTTCAAGTAGTGCTTACATACTGTTTAAGATGCATTTTGCGAGAAAGTCAGCTTTGGTGCCGAAGAGAGGGGGCAAGCAGGGCCATCTCACGGATCTGGCTGATATTTATATCTATTAAAATAGAGCACAGTGGAAGACCAACGGTGCATGCCCGACCACCAGCAACCCCCTGAAACCGGATCCCAACTCGCATATGGTTTTGTAGCTGGTCCAATGGCCTTTCATTTTCTGGTACTCCCGTTTCCAGACCGTAGCTGGTTACCGAGATGTTTACCGAAAACTGCGAAATTTCCGCAAAATGCCACTCCGTTTTTTTCGAAAATTCTTTATAACTTTTTGTGCAAAGGCCCTGCCAAGCTAATGTTTTAACAAAAGTTGGGCATGAGTTGGCCAAACAAAATGAGCGCCCTAAAGTGTGCGGTATGGGGGGAGGGGGGTGTTTTGGCCTCTCAAAGGTGTTCGAAAAAATTTTTTTCTGCAAAGCTTAGTGGTTAGCATACTGATATTATGCAGCTTTGTGTGCTGAGTTCGAAAATGCATTCAGGTTAGCTAGATTCGCTCTGGATCGGGAGAAATTGGCGTCCAAAGTTGAGACCAACCCTAGTTCTTGACTGGCACTACTCACTAGTATGACCATTAACCGCAGTGCAATGCAGTTTTTGCTGCTGATTCCGAAAATAACTTTATTTTTGCCCTACGTTGCCTACTTTTGAAGATATCGGCATTTTTATGATTTGGGAAGAAAACGGCTGCACTTGCTATAACATGCTCGTTTGAAAGGTGACTCAATTCAGTCGCATCTAGGGTACAGAGCCATAAAAATTTATATCACCTAATGCAGTTTTTGCCGCTGATTACGAAAATGACATCTGTTTTTCAATCTGACTGCTCCTGAGCTACTTATGTAATTTTTATGCCCTAGTACTCAGACAATAAGTTATCTGTCAAATCTTGACCTAACGTGGTATTTATCTGGTGCAGTTTTTTCCGCTGATTCAGAATAACATCATATTTTTGCGCTACGGCCACTCCGTCGCAAGTTATGGACCTCCGAAGTTTCATTAAGAAACATGCCATGACAAGCCATAATCCTGAAATAAATGTTCAGCATTCATACATTTCTGAAGGGAACCTTTTGTCAGTCAATAGTATACCCGACCTATTTTGACCCGCTGAGTTAAAAAATGACCTTTGTTTTTCTCTACTGCTGCTCAATTTTGAGATATTACTGATCAAACAAAATTTGCATTAATATTCATATATCTCCAAAAGGAGTAAATATAGATTAAAACAAAACGCCATTTTTTAACTCAGTGGGTCAAAATAGGTCGGGTACACTATTGACTGACAAAAGGTTCCCTTCAGAAATGCATGAATGCTGAACATTTATTTCAGGATTACAGCTTGTCATGGCATGTTTCTTAATGAAAATTCGGAGGTCCATAACTTGCGACTGAGTGGCCGTAGCGCAAAAATATGATGATATTAAGGGAAGCGCGTTTGCGCTTTCCCGGTGTAGTTATTGTTACCGCGGTCCATACTAAAAATTGTTTTCGTAGCATTCGGGGAGGGAGCAAATGCGGTTCCCTTATATATATCGGAGTTTGACCAAATTTGAAAAAAAAGTGCCAAAAAAGGGTGTTTTTTCGGCCATACTTTTTAGCGTAACTTTTGTGTTTGTGGACCGATTCCTCTAATATTTGCAGGCATTGTAATTTGAAGTTTTTTCTATCTTTTGATGAAGATTTGAGCGAAATTGGTCGATTCGTTTTCGAGCACTGCTTTTTTGAAAAAATGCTCTCGAGGGGGGGGGCTGGCGAAAAAACAAAATGGTGGTTTTCGGCATTTTTAAGGCACTTCTCGCGGTAACATAGTAACATGTTATACATCAAAAGTTTGCAAAAATTCTGAATTTTCTATTGGTGCAGTCGGTTTTTGGATATTGTTTTTCGTTTTTGAGTTAAAAATTTTTTTAATTTTTGAAAATTGCCATCAGAACGCACTAAATGTGGAAAGGTTCCCAAGGATCGGACCTGTTGCGTTTTGTTAAGAAAAGTGTATAGTTTATGAGTACGTGTGGTAGAATTGGGTACTAAGCCGGGATCAAAAGTTATGGCCGATTGAAGCACTAAAAATGGTCAAAATTTGGACACTTTTTTCAAAATTTTTTTACTTTTTGATTTTTGAGGCGGGCAAGAGGGTTGCGCGATCTGGGGAAGGTCGGGAGGTCTGGGACTTTTAGGTTTTGTTAAGGAATGATTGTAGTTTGAAACAAAGGGTCGCACACGTTTTTTCGACACCGGAATCAAAAGTTATGAAATGTTGAAAAATGGTAAGAGTCGGTTTTTCTTGGTTATGAGACTCCATGTTCAGGACATGATAATGTGGGCAAGAACTTTTGGGATTTGGCTCAAAATTTGTGTTAGGATGTAAGGACACAATATAAACAAGATTTTACTACTTTTGGGCGAAAATTCGAAAAAAAATTTTTTTGGACTTTTTGCCGTATTTAGCTCATAGGTGTAGTAAAAGTAAACGTGCAAAGGTGGGGATTGCATATTATGAATGAGAAAAGGCTGTTCTTTCCAATGGTACACAGAAAGCTGCGATCAGAAACCTAGAAAGATATTTATGTCGGATTTTGGACAAAATTGAAGAAAAGGCAAAAAACGGTATTTTTTGGGCCATACTTTTTAGCATAACTTTTGTATTTGTGGACCGATTGCTCTAATATTTGGAGACATTGTAGATTGAAGTTTTTTCTATCTTTTGGTGAAGATTTGAGGGAAATTCGTTGATTAGTTTTGGAGTACCGATGAATTGAAAAAATGCTCTCGTGGGGGCTGGCGAAAAAACAAAATGATGGTTTTAGGCGTTTTTTAGGTACTTTCAGGGCAATATATAAACATACTACGATCAAAAGTTTGCAAACATTCTGAATTTTCTATTGGTGCAGTCGGTTTTTCCATAATGTTTTTCGTTTTTGGGTTAAAATTTTTTAGTTTTTGGAGATAGCCATCACTTTTGCTTTTTGGTGCCAAGGTTCCCAGCTATAGGACCTGTCATGTTTTATTAAGCATGTCTCTCGTTTCATACTACATGTGGTAGAGTTGCAGACTAATCTGGGATCAAAAGCTATGGGCCGATCTGATCCGATTTGCGGGGGCCTTACGGCCTACGATCAGACTTGTGGTCCATTTCGCTACCCCCGTGATTCGTCATCTGGGACGTTGCCCTTCTTTCACTGCCAGTCACTCCTATCCATGCTGCTGGGTGACGGTCACCGTGAGGGCTGCCCGCGTGTTGATGCCATGATGCTGAAAGCTCCCGACGGCCGCCGATGCCCCATATGCCAGAGGGCTCGCGGCATAGTTGCTTTCTCAGACAGCTTCTGACATCATAGATCTTCTTCTCCAACGCGGCATGCTTTGTGGAGCGGCTTCGGTGCAACGGCAGATCCAGTCAGCTCCCATTTTACCTACTCGCTGTCACCAGCTTTCGGTGGCCTGGGTGGAGCTTTGTGCCGATTTTGCGGCAAGTTTGTTGCCGCGCCGAGAGGATGAGCACACGACGTCGCACACAATGGCTATGCGGCCTAAACCACTACACCAACTGTGCGGGCTAAGTTATGGGCCATTGAAGCACTAAAAATGGTCAAATTTTGAACCCTTACTGTACTTCATTTATGTTGAATTTTCAATGGTGTCAAATCTATTGTGATTTGATTTGCGTTTCGTATTATTGCGTATTTCCTTTGCCTCCAGTTTGTTAATTTGATTGATTTTCCTTTTTATCTCGTTCGCTTTTACAGTATTTCTGTTCCGTTGTGTTACGGTAGTTTATGCAATGTCGATCGTGTGGCAACTGCAAAGTTGCTATTTGCCCCGGAGCAGAGTTGGTGAGAATAGTCAGTCGTGTGTGTCAGTGACGTGGGTTGGCTAGGAGTGAGCGAGCGGCCGGTCGGGTTCGGGTCCAGTGGCAAGGCCCAGCTTGAGTGCCAGTAAGTACCGGCCGGCAGAGAGAGGCAGAGAAGAAGAGAAAAGAGCCAGGCCGCTGTATCGTTTGTGTTTATGTTTTGCCAATAAAAGGTGCATCGCCATCGTGTTTGGCCTGGCTAGTTTATCTAGTTTTCGCTGCGCTTAGTACACAACTAATGTTCGTATTTAGCCCCTCAGGTCGTCGCCTTCAATTCTACATTTGGTGTCCAGTAAAGCCTGTTCCGGAACGTTCCTGCGCCTGAGAGGGCAAGATGAGGGTTTGTGGTGTCTCGCCAGCCAAGAGCGCTTTCTCGTTTCTCGAGGCAGGTTGGTTGCTCTCCCATAGCAAGGTGAGCTTCGGGTATCAGACTCGTTTTCGTGCCTTTGCGGCTAAACTCGTCCCTGGTTGGGAGGGTGTCTGACGCCATTTTCGGCCTACTGTATGCAGCAGGTCGTTGCTAAACCGTCCTGTCAGGCCTCAGTGTATAGGCACTAGGTCCTTTGTTACGTTCTGTCTGGAATTCGCTGAAAGCCCACATCTTTCTCTTTATTTCTTTTCTGTGCCGTTGTTGCCAAAACCCAAGCACAGATGTGTACTAAGCGCTTTCATGACGCAAAATTATCAATGCCTTTTGTACTAAAATGCTCCACCATGCCAGGTTTGCCGATCGTCGTTCAGATCGTGCTGTTTGCCGCTTTGCAGCTCAGTCTGCGGCTGTTTAGACAGTGTACTTTCTGTCGTTCAGTATCTCCTGCCCCAGACTTAGCTATCTCGGGTTATGGAGCGTTTGCGTCGCAAGTTGTTTCGATCAGAGGTACTCTGTCTGGTACCCTTTGCGGTGTTGCACCTGCAGTGGCGACGCTTGTATAACTGCATTCATGGCAGTTTGTGTTTAGCGCTCGGCAAGCGAGTCGATTGCGCTTTTGCGGCTGTATGGCTCAGTTTAGCCTCAATTTGAAGCCGTCTGTCAGCCGACGATTGTCTATGCGCCTATGACAGTGCTGCCTTTCGAGGCTTTGCAGCTAACTCGGTGCTGTTTGGGGCTCACTTGAGCCAGTTTTGGAGCCTTTGAGCTCTCAAGATGTGTTTGCAGCTGTCTAGGTCGCTTTTGGCCTTTTCGTATCTGTCTACTTTTACCTGGCTTGGGCTGGTTGGATTACAGTTTTGTCAAAAACTTTGGTATTCAGTTTTTCGAAAAAAAGGCTACCTAATTTTGTTTTGGCACCTGTAGAAAAGGGCAGTTTTCGTAACAGGCCCAGTCCAGTGAGTGTTGTCTCGTAAAGCGCAGCCCTTACACTTCTCATTTCGCTGCTACAGCCGGTCATAGCAAACTGGTTTGTAGGGTTCAGTCGGCCCTTCTAATCAAGCAGCGGGCCCAGTCTAGTGTATAGTTTTGTGTGGCTCTGTGCACATTTCGATGCTCTAGTGCAGTGCCAGAGCCGACCCTAGGCAGTTAGTGCCAACTGGGTTCGTGTCGTGTCGTGCTTGTTACTTGGGCAATGGCAGGTTTGTGGCTTGCGCAGAATGGGTTTGTTTCGTTTGTCTATTGCCTCAGTTGCCCTATTTGGCCACCTTGCAGTATTTCGACTGAACTGTGTTATATACAGTCGCTAAAACTCGGAATTAGCAGCAAGCAAGCTGTGGCAAGCTCGTTTATCGTGTTTGGTGCCAAAACGCGTTAATTGCGTCTTTTTGCAGGGGACGGCTCAAAGGAATTTCGAATGGATTTCGTCTTTTTTATCATATGAAAAATGCCTCTGCTTTATACTGTCTCTCAATAGAATAGAATCTCATTTTGAATCTGTATCTCTCAATGATCTAGCTAACTTGTTTTAGAACTGAGAGTCCTGAATCGACTACTCGTTTGTGGCAGTTTTTCCCTTGCCTTTCGAGCTGTAGCTGGCAATGAGGGAGGGTTTTTTCTGCCAGACTGCTTGGTATACAGTATGTACAGGGCTTTTCAGGTATTCGTATAGCTAATTGGATGCACGTTCTTCGTTTCAGACCACTTGCTGTGTTGTGTGTCTGACGTTTGTTTAGCGGCCAAGAAGACCAGTTTTTGTTTTGCTCTTGTTCGGAGTGTCAAATCTACTGTGATTTGATTTTGCGCTTCGTATTATTGCGTATTTGCTTTGCCTCAAGTTTGCTAATTTGATAGATTGTCCTTTGTATCTCGTTCACTTTTACAGTTTTTCTGTTCCTTAGTGTTATGGTAGTTTGTGCAATGTCGATCGTGTAGTAACTGCAAAGTTGCTATTTGGCCGGGAGCAGAGTTAGTGAGGAGTCAGTTTTGTGTGTCAGGGACGTGGGTTGGCTAGGATCGAGTGAGCGGCCGGTCGGGTCCAGTGGCAAGGCCCAGTTTGAGTGCCAGTAAGGACGGGCCGGCAGAGAGAGGCAGAGAAGAAGAAAAGAGCCAGGCCGCTGTATCGTTTGTGTTTATGTTTTGCCAATAAAAGGTGCATCGCCATCGTGTTTGGCCTGGCTAGTTTATCTAGTTTTCGCTGCGCTTAGTACACAACTAATATTCGTATTTAGCCCCTCAGGTCGTCGCCTTCCAATTCTACAAATGGCAGGAATGTGTAAATGATATTGTTTTAGTGCGAAACGACTATAACAATGCAGAAGAGCGCTCAACGGCGGAAAATTTAGATAAAGCTCGCAAAAAATGTCTGTTGAACAGAAAATTTTTATGTATATGGACCGACAGTTTTTCTACAGAAAAGTCGCCTGGCGATTTTTTTACAGTAGTATGATTCCATCTTAACTCTGTTCTAGCCAAAATTTTAGCGCCAAATTTGAACGTTTTTCGTCACGGAAAGAGGGACAACATTTTTGGCCATTAGAAAAGTGCCCATAACTTTTGCACCAGTGCAGTTTTGGAGCTGCCAATCCCATTAATACAAAGATCTCAGCGCGTACAATAGAAAACGTGTCAGAAGGACCTAAATTGGCCGATCCAAACTCAGGAAATAGGGCGCCGAACGTGACATGCATTTTTGCTCAAAAGTTTCGTCATTACTGATGTTTCTAAGCGCATAGCAAATCGCTGGTTCAAATGTGTTCAGATGCACATCAATCGAAGCCTGTTGATCTGATGATCTCAAAAACACCGCCCACGTCTCAGTCTGATGCTTTATAACTGTGTTATCGGCCGAAATTCTGCAGACCTCCTGGTGGTACCTTATATTTACTGCCGTTTTTGGTCACTTAAGTGGTTGAAAATCGAAATTTCGAGCGTGATTTCAGATATGGAGCGTGACTTCGCGAATCGATGGGTGTGCTTAACTTCCTTCTACGATTACGTTTTACCGATATCGCGATATTTCGGATCAATATTTTCGATAGTTTTTGTGCGGAAAAGTAGGAACAAACAAAACTGTCACCAAGTTTACTTCTCTGGAACTGTAAAAAACAGTTTTTCTGGACAACTCAGAAATCGATGGTTTAGTCAAAACCTAACAGTGGCATGATAGCTCTCAGAAGAACCATCAATTGCTCGACATTCTCTCTCAGCTTCACACAGCGTAGGTTCTTAAATGTCTGCAACAACACTGAAGAGCTGCTCACTCCGCGCAGAGGAAGCAGGAGGGCAGAAGCAGACATGGGCTAGCATTTCGGCTAGGGGTGGTAAATTTTCAAATCCTGAAAGGTATCGACCGACCGCTGATTAAAATCAACGTTTGTTGGCTTATTTGTCATTAAAATGACTTAAAATATTCTATTCTGTCTGAGCTGATTTCTGCCTAATGAGGGTGGGGCATCGGCCTGAGGGGGGTCAACCTTTTCATTGAAGGGCTTCAGAAGGGTCACTGCCTTTTCTGCGATTCTCTACTTAGTTGATTTCAGATCGCTGATTGCATCAATGCTTGACTAGCAGCGAGAGCAGTTTGCTTTTTCAAATTTTCAGATGTTCTTGCATAACTATAAATATCGATATCGAATTTCGTCGAATTATGATATCATTGGAATACAAATAAATGCATTCAGTAATCGTTTGCCGATAAACCGCTGCGAAATTGTCATTTTCCTAATATTTGGCGCACATTCTCGGCAAGGGGGATTGAACAAGTTATAGCATGTATTTACGTGCTATGTTATGCTTGAGTCAAATCTTTAAAATTGATCGCAAATTCAGTAGAGATGACATAGTCACCGAAGGTTGAAGTCAGAAATTTCAAGAGTTCGTTATTAATGAGTAAAGCACAATCGTAAAATGTAATCAAGCACATAGATCAATTTGCCAGGTCAAGCTGCACCTCATTCTCTGAATGCTCAGTATTGAAGGAGGAATACTGTACATCAGGTAATTGTGTCATGTACTGTTGCAGAATCGCTTTGAACAGAAAAGTAAGTGATTTTCAAAATCAGTAGTTCACTGCGAATCTATTGATGATTTAATTATCCATTTTCTGTCACATTATGTGCAGAACCAGTCTCAAAATTTCATTGAAAACAATCCTTCATCAAGCTTGAGAATCAGTGGTCGAAGTCAGGAATTTCTATTATACATGCGTAAAACGTGGTCGTTGAAGGAGGTTAAGCACACCAATCGATTCGTCAGGTGACGCTGCATCAGAAACCATGCTCAGAATTTCGATTTTCGACCGATATTAGCTCCGCACTTGCTCAAAATGTCCAGTGCAAACAGTGAATATTAGATAATGGCAAGTAGATAAATGGGGACCAAACCTTAGCTGTCTTGCACACACCGACAGAAAAGGGGAGGGTTGTTGTTAAGGAGGCTGCCGGACCTTGTGTCTCTTTCTGCTCTATAGCAGCTGGCTACTCCTAGTCCGAAAGGACAAAAAGTTGCAACAACAACAACAACAACCCTGTAGCAGTGTTGTATACTGTACTAGCACTGCCCTAAGCAGCAAAATAACAGTGATTTTCAAATGCATTGGATCATTGTGCATCTTTTGGTGGCTCAACCATTCATTTTCGGGCAGGTGATGCCAAGTTATAATTTGGATTCCACAAGAATAAAGGCATTTTTAACCGAAAATCAGTGGTGAAAACCAGAAATTTCCATTATGCATGGATAAAACGTGACGGTACGGTAGTAGGAAGTAAGCACACCCATCGATTCGCCAGGTCATGTTGCATCTGAAATCGTGGTTGGAATTTCGATTTTCGACCACTTAAGTGACCAAAAATGGCAGTAAACACAAGGCACCGGAAGGATTAAAAGTAGGTCTGCAGAATTTCGACCGATAACATAGTTATAGAGCATCAGACTGACACTGAGACGTGGGCGGAATTTTCAGGATCAGCTGATCAAGAGGCTTCGATTGATGTGCATCTGACTGAACACATTTGAGCCAGCGGTTTACTTGCTATGCGTTAAGAAACATCAGCAATGATGAAACTTGTGAGCAAAAATGCATGTCGCGTTCGACGCCCTATTTCTTGAGTTTGGATCGGCCAATTTAGGTGAAAAGTGATGGGCATTTTTCTAATGGCCAAAAATTTTGACTCTTTTTCCGTGACGAAAAACGTTCAAATTTGGCGTCAAAATTTTGGTTAGAACAAAGTTAGGCACACCGGCAGGAAGCCCGTTGTCTCAGCTACGCAAAGCACCAAACCGCATCACGATAGCTTCTGAAATGTATAAATGGCAGCCGATTAAACAGCGGCCGCAAAAAGTGGCCTGGATCATATTTCGAGATTTGGCTCATTTGATACCGCTGGGCGTAATCGAGAGCTCTGAACTATGTCTGATGGTGAGACAGGTGGCCCAGACCGTCCTGTTAGATTTACAGAGTGTTCTCCACTGTTGCCCATGTAAATCAAGGGATATCTCTGCAAAGTATCCTCTATCACAATAGCGGATATATGAATAAAGGTGTAGTTATTGGAGTCAGTATCCAAGATGTAAATAACAGGATATCAACTTTTTAGCTCCAAAGCCCAACTAGCCAATAACTACACCCGCGCAAAGGCAATCGCCACGGCACTGCTGAATGCGTCTGAGTCGTGTGGATCTTGTGTTGCGCTTATGGCTTACTAACGCCAGTTGTTTTCTGTTCTATGGATCGATTCTAGGTCAAAAGGCCATGGAATAAGGGTGCCGACCACCCCTAAACCTGAGCTGAACTAGTGACGCCACTTCAAGCAGTTCTATTTAGTTTTACACAGCCATCAAACGCTAGAATAAAAATGCAACATTCCAGTGGTTATAGCGTACCTAAATAAGACCAGAAGAACTCAATATCTAAAATCTTATTATGTGAATACCTCACACTCCCAATACCGAATACTTCATTAATAATGACAAATTGATGCTTAACGCGATTTTGCTTGGCAAGGCACCCGCGCAGGCAATGCAGAAACAGTTTCGCTCTCAAACAGATGGGTTGTAGTGTGTTCAGGTTGCACTGCAGAAACTGGATGTACATAGTGTAGTACCATCACGAAATTGGTCAGGTAAGACAGCAGTAGACAAATAATAGAGCGATTCGAGGTCTTCCAAATTGCTGCTCCGATTTGTTCAGATCACATGATCATTTTTGACCCGTATTTATGACTCACTTTGTAGTGTTTGTGGCAGTGGTTGCTGTTTGTTGTAGATAACAATTAAACAGTAGAAATAGAAAAGTTTGTGCAGTTTATGCTTGTAGAATTTCTAGACCTGAAAGGGGCCATGCATAATAAACTGGCGTTCAAAAGTTCAAAATTTTACATCCCCATCCCTCCCAACATTTTTGACGTTTTCAACATGACCGCCCTAAAAGCTCCAAAGTTTTTCGATGACCCGCCTGGATTAAACTTCATGCAGACTCCATGGATGGAAAATGTACAATTTATAATATACATAGTATTGTAGAAGCTATGAAAGAGAGAATTTTTAAATTTTTAACAGTAAGCTACCATTTTGGCAGTAGAAAGATGATCTGGGTCGAGTTTTCCTTGTAATATACAGTGCCGCTCTGAAACAGCTCGACCAACAGCCAAAATTGGCGAATATCGCCAACAAAGCCAACAGGCGGGCTGGACCGACCAACAGGACCCACAAATGACCCACGCGAACAACAAAACGACAACACCGCCAACACCGCAGACGGCCGGCCGGCCGTTGGGGCATTCCGCGGGGCTGACGCTGAGGTCTAGCGGTGGCAACAAATCTATTTAAGCTTGCTCCCTCTACCGTTCTCTACCGTTTACTTACGTACAGTATGTCTGCTAATTGATTCATTACATAATTGCAACAAGTACAGTCACCCCACACAATTCATGGAACCCACAAAAGCACGATTTTAAGAACCCGCTTTTTGGAGTGTGGTCCAGCAACTTTTGATTAGGCAAAACGGTCAGTGCTGTAGTTGCAGACAAAATATTCGTAGGCACCTAAAAAACGTTGACGTTTTCGATGATACCAACCCCCAGACCTGCGACCTTTTTCCAACGTTCAATCGACCACCGCGGCCCCTCTCTGAAAGTTGTAGTTTATGGACAGCCCCAAATAGAGATACAGCCATACACGGACATGGGTCGGGGTTTTCTCACCCCGCAACTTGGGCTCGACACCCCAAGCGACCCCACCCACCCACCTGAAGTCGACTTTTGTTCCTGACCCCACCCAAACCGGCTGGCCCACCCCAAAATTTTCGAATTTTGACTACCCCCACCCATTTTTCCCGCCCATGTATGGATGCACCTTGTTATTTGTACAGGGCAGCTGAGCCTGTGAACCATATGAGCGGAAAATGCGGAAACTCTGAGGGGCAGCCCTAGGGTCTTCTGACATTTCATGTTATCACCAACGTTTGGCTCACTTGTAATCTGAACGGCTGATGAATTTTTCAGAAAACTTTTTGTTTTTTTTAAATTATTCTTGTGTACATTAACAGAGGTCTGCCCACACCCAAAATTGGCATAGATTGGGCCCTCTGCGATCATCGCCTCCCCACCAGCAAGGGCCCAGGCGGGCATGCCCATTGAGGATTTTTGGCGGGCCTGGCCGGGATCAATTTTTGAGAGGCGGGCGCGGGCCGGGCCGGCTGGGTGGAGCACAGCAGAAATTTTTCGAGCGAACTTAAAATTAAGCACAAAATAGAAATACACACGCGTTTTCTGTTTTAAAATGCTCGTTTTGAAAGCTTGACTTTAATTTTAGTTTTCAATTTGAGAATTCAGAGCATATTTTCAAAACTTTAGTTAGACTAAGCAAAAACCAATGGGTCGGGCCGGGCCTGATTTTGATGCCGTGAGGATATGCCTCACCTGAGAGGCCCGTGGACCGGGCCGAGCCCAAAAAACGTACCCCCCATAGATGCTACCTTATTCCATGGTGGGGGGCATATGGACCTAGAATCGATCCATAGAACAGAAAACAACTGGCGTTAGTAAGCCATAAGCGCAACACAAGATCCACACGACTCAGACGCATTCAGCAGTGCCGTGGCGATTGCCTTTGCGCGGGTGTAGTTATTGGCTAGTTGGGCTTTGGAGCTAAAAAGTTGATATCCTGTTATTTACATCTTGGATACTGACTCCAATAACTACACCTTTATTCATATATCCGCTATTGTGATAGAGGATACTTTGCAGAGATTCTGAATCAGCGGAAAAAACTGCACCAGATGGATACCAGGTTAGGTCAAGATTTGACAGATAACTTATTGTCTGAGTACCAGGGCATAAAAATTACATAAGTAGCTCAGGAGCAGTCAGATTGAAAAACAGATGTCATTTTCGTAATCAGCGGCAAAAACTGCATTAGGTGATATAAATTTATATGACTCTGTACCCTAGATGCGATTGAATTGAGTCACCTTTCAAACAAGCATGTTATAGCAAGTGCAGCCGTTTTTTTCCCAAATCATAAAAATGCCGATATCTTCAACACTAGGCAACGTAGAGCAAAAATAAGGTTATTTTCGGAATCAGCGGCAAAAACTACATAAGAAAAACTGCATTGCACTGCGGTTAATGGTCATACTAGTGAGTAGTGCCAGTCAAGAACTAGGGTTGATCTCAACTTTGGACGCCAATTTCTCCCGATCCAGAGCGAATCTAGCTAAACTGAATGCATTTTCGAACTCAGCACACAAAATTGCATATAACAGTATGCTAACCTAACCACTAAGCTTTGCAGAAAAAAATTTTTTTCGAACACCTTTGAGAGGCCAAAACACCCCCCTCCCCCCAAACCGCACACTTTAGGGCGCTCATTTTGTTTGGCCAACTCATGCCCAACTTTTGTTAAAACATTAGCTTGGCAGGGCCTTTGCACAAAAAGTTATAACGAATTTTCGAAAAAAAAACGGAGTGGCATTTTGCGGAAATTTCGCAGTTTTCGGTAAACATCTCGGTAACCAGCTACGGTCTGGAAACGGGAGTACCAGAAAATGAAAGGCCATTGGACCAGCTACAAAACCATATGCGAGTCGAGATCCTAGCTTAAGAAACAAATGAAGGGTGATCGTTTGAATGGAGGGTGTCAGAGCTATTAAAATGAGCCCGAAAATTGCTACCGACCCAACTTTGAGGGGGTGTAGCTCCGGTTCCAGGGGGTTGCTGGTGGCCGGGCATGCACCGTTGGTCTTCGACTGTGCTCTATTTTAATAGATATAAATATCAGCCAGATCCGTGAGATGACCCTGCTTGCCCCCTCAAAGCTGACTTTCTCGCAAAATGCATCTTTTAAAGCACCAAAAACATTGATTTAGTTTTAGTTTACTGATTTCTCAGAGAATACTACATTCCCCGCATACCCTTGATGATTTTGCGTTTTTTTTAGATTTGTGGTGCTATCTCTTTAAGACGACTCGAAACAACCGAAATTTTCCAGCTGAAACTACTGTAACTATTAAGCTAAATTTGGGCTGTAGTAAATTATCGACACTATTGTGTGCACTTCTGACAAAAAAGTAGTGATAGCAATAAAAGTTGTTGCCTAAAACAAAGTTTTTAGGTGATTTATTAATAGTGTTTAGAGGTATTTGCTTGGAATTTAGCAGGTTTGCTTGCTTCCAAAAAGAGCGGACAGTCAAAGTTCCGGTTCCGGCACCCTTCACCACCGGAACCGGAACTTCAGTTGCGGCCGGAAACGGAATTCCGGTCGATCGCAATTAATAGCAAATGCAGATCACGGTTACTTGGCTGGAGGCGCCTGGACCTGTTCGGCCGATCGCGACAGCTCGGTGGACGATTCTTGCAGACCGGCCGCTTTCCTAATCTTCTCCGCACCCCAGTGTCGGCTGACAGACTCGCTGAACAAGAATGAACGCTGTCAATTAGAGAACGGATCAAAACATAAAACGGAAAGCAAAACAGGGGGCATCCATACTGTGTTGCTCATACATGTAACAGGTCATCCGTTGAAGGGGCAAGCGGTTGGGCAAACATGGGCCGGAAGATTTGGTGGTTGGACATCCCACCCAAACGACCACACCAACCCACCTGAGGCCGACCTTTCTTCCTGACCCCAATCACCAAAAT
Source organism: Sabatieria punctata (assembly GCA_030248155.1). NCBI lineage: Eukaryota > Metazoa > Nematoda > Chromadorea > Araeolaimida > Comesomatidae > Sabatieria > Sabatieria punctata. The sequence continues at coordinate 88,082 of JASANB010001834.1, forward strand.
GGCCGCGCCCCGAAATTTTCATATCTGACTACCCCAACCAATTCTTCCGGCTCATGTATGGGCTTGGGTACTAAAAAACGCTCAAAAATCGCAAAAAAAGAAGCAATTAAAATGATGACTACAAATGATTAAAAAAATCACTAATTTGTTCTCAAATACAGCTAAAAAGTGCTGTTTTACAGACAATTTTAGTGTCTGAAATTCTAAACATTCGCAAAAGTTTGCTCAAGAAATTATTTACCAGAAAAATCGAAGGGGGTCGGAAAAATGGTCTCGGAGGATAAGATCCCGATCGGAGCCTGACCTAAGCCGGATGGGGCAGACTCCCTGTTACATGTGGTTTTCATGAGCGATTATTGGAATAGCGAAAGGATTAAAAAAACTTGCCTAGACACAAAGATTGGTTGGTTCAGGTCGTTTCTGCCGAAGATCATCAAAGCAGGAAATTTCAAGTGTTTATCGTTGGTCAATTGGTGGTGCGAACTGGCCACCAACACTGACAACGTCGACTCGGACCAGAAGTCCAGAATCAGCTAAACCACTGCCTATATGATTCGGCACATGGGATATAGAGCGATCTGGGAACGGCTACACTACTACTAAGTACTGTTGCATGCGTATACGCATTACGCATATCATTACGCAAAGTACGCATTGCATTTCAAAATATACGCATACGAATACGCATTTGAATTTCGTTACGCAATATCATTACGCATTCTGCCAAAAGTTTGCATATTTTTGCGTAATGCGTATTGGGTTTCAAAAATGGCTGCCTTTTCGAATGTCTTGAAAAAATTTAGTTCAAGTTGTTACCAAATGGTCATTCTTCATGTTTTTAGTTTGAGGTGAGGTTACCAGAAATTTTCTCAAATAATTTTAAGCTTTAACTAAGTTGTGCTTGCTAATATTTAAAAAAGAGGCTAAATTTTATGAGGAAAGGAAACATGCGATGCGACAAATCCTTGAATTTAGAGTTTCTACGGTTCTGGGTGACATCAGTTGTGTTGTATGCTCTGTTTGCGCTTTGTGCTGATTATTTTTGCCATGCCACTAGACTTCATCTGGAAATGAGCATTCGACTAGTAATTTTTTGTAGGAAAGCGCACATCTCTTGCCCGTTCAAAACATACTGAAGAGTGTGATTGTTTGTAGGAGTGTTTTGGTATTCAGTTTGTGTGCGGTAGTGTGTCGTGTGTGTGCGTTTAAGAGCGTGTGTAGACTCCACATTTCCTTTCAATACATACTGTATACAATAGTGCAATTCTTTGAGGGCAGAAATTTATCATAAAACCTGGATTATAAAGTTGGATACCTAAACAGCATACTGTAGAGCCAAAAAAGCTGTTCAGTCAAATTTCTGAATGTTTCTGAGATCACGCATACGCAATATACGCATTACTTTTTGCAGTGCGTATACACAAACTTATACGCATTTGTACTTGGAATGCGTATACGCATACGCATTTGAAAAATCCGGTATTATACAACACTACACTAAACATCAACTACGCCTTGAATTTTCGAAATATCGTATCGAAAAAAATCGCAATTTTTGGGCTAGAAATCGTTAAAAATAGCTAATTTGGGCTGAAATACAACTAAAGAAGTGCTGTTTTACAGGCGATTTGGCAACTAACTATTGTGTCTAAAATTGCAGACAATCGCTAAAATTCAAAAAATTGCTTGCCAGAAAAATCGGAGGGGGGTGTCAGAAAAATCGTCTCGGGCGGGGGGTTCCATCCGGGGTTCTGGGCTAAGTCGGGTGGGGGGCAGACCCCCTGTTACATGTACAAGTGAGAGTGAGTACCTGCTTAGCAACTGAATGGGGAGAGGGTTCGAACACAACCACCACAAACTGCACACTGGAAGAGGATAGGCTGTCCAGTTTGGCAGATTGGTCGATTTGGTCGAACGAGGGCCATTCTTCGGGTCTCTGCTCCTCTCTGTCCTTGGCAACGAACTCTGCCAGCTCTGCCACCATCTTGCCAACGTCATCTGACTCGCGCTTGAACTCCCGACCATCACTTGGAGAAATGGACTGGTACTTGAAGTACTGAAAAGACACAAGAAACAAGTACACGGTCGGTCGGGAATAGTGGGACAGATCTCCGTGCTTACTGCTTTTTCTTCTGGCTCTGTCTACCAAGCGCTCAAGTTCTCGGCATCCTAGCCTGCTTTTATGATTCCTAACGCTTTCTAGCGTCTTCCTCAGTCTTTTCAGACCAGAAATACACGTCTTACATAGACATAAATCACGAAACAGGCATGAAACAGTGCCTGACAGGTTCCATCAATACCGCTATATGCTAATTTTCTTACAGATACAGCTGTTTTCATTTTTGTTTTATTATGCCAAATTTGGTGTTTTATTTTGTTTTTCCAACAGTTTTGAGTCAGTATGGCCTATTACAGTCAGGCACTTAACACAGTTTATGGTACCACCACAGTCGCCGATTGTGGGGGTACCACTACCCTAGGTACCGGTACCATATATGGTACCACCACAGTCGCCGATCGTGGGGGTACCACTACCCTAGGTACCGGTACCATATACGGTACCACCACAGTCGCCGATCGTGGGGGTACCATTGGTACCACTACCCTAGGTACCGGTACCATATATGGTACCACCACAGTCGCCGATCGTGGGGGTACCACTACCCTAGGTACCGGTACCATTATATGGTACCACCACAGTCGCCGATCGTGGGGGTACCACTACCCTAGGTACCGGTACCATATATGGTACCACCACAGTCGCCGATCGTGGGGGTACCACTACCCTAGGTACCGGTACCATATACGGTACCACCACAGTCGCCGATCGTGGGGGTACCACTACCCTAGGTACCGGTTCCATATATGGTACCACCACAGTCGCCGATCGTGGGGGTACCACTACCCTAGGTACCGGTACCATATATGGGTACCACCACAGTCGCCGATCGTGGGGGTACCACTACCCTAGGTACCGGTACCATATATGGGTACCACCACAGTCGCCGATCGTGGGGGTACCACTACCCTAGGTACCGGTACCATATATGGTACCACCACAGTCGCCGATCGTGGGGGTACCACTACCCTAGGTACCGGTACCATATATGGTACCACCACAGTCGCCGATCGTGGGGGTACCACTACCCTAGGTACCGGTACCATATATGGGTACCACCACAGTCGCCGATCGTGGGGGTACCACTACCCTAGGTACCGGTACCATTATATGGTACCACCACAGTCGCCGATCGTGGGGGTACCACTACCCTAGGTACCGGTACCATATATGGGTACCACCACAGTCGCCGATCGTGGGGGTACCACTACCCTAGGTACCGGTACCATATATGGGTACCACCACAGTCGCCGATCGTGGGGGTACCACTACCCTAGGTACCGGTACCATATATGGGTACCACCACAGTCGCCGATCGTGGGGGTACCACTACCCTAGGTACCGGTACCATTATATGGTACCACCACAGTCGCCGATCGTGGGGGTACCACTACCCTAGGTACCGGTACCATTATATGGTACCACCACAGTCGCCGATCGTGGGGGTACCACTACCCTAGGTACCGGTACCATATATGGGTACCACCACAGTCGCCGATCGTGGGGGTACCACTACCCTAGGTACCGGTACCATTATATGGTACCACCACAGTCGCCGATCGTGGGGGTACCACTACCCTAGGTACCGGTACCATTATATGGTACCACCACAGTCGCCGATCGTGGGGGTACCACTACCCTAGGTACCGGTACCCTCTATGGTACCACCACAGTCGCCGATCGGGGGGGGACCACTACCCTAGGTACCGGTACCATTATATGGTACCACCACAGTCGCCGATCGTGGGGGTACCACTACCCTAGGTACCGGTACCATTATATGGTACCACCACAGTCGCCGATCGTGGGGGTACCACTACCCTAGGTACCGGTACCATTATATGGTACCACCACAGTCGCCGATCGTGGGGGTACCACTACCCTAGGTACCGGTACCATATATGGTACCACCACAGTCGCCGATCGTGGGGGTACCACTACCCTAGGTACCGGTACCATATATGGTACCACCACAGTCGCCGATCGTGGGGGTACCACTACCCTAGGTACCGGTACCATATATGGGTACCACCACAGTCGCCGATCGTGGGGGTACCACTACCCTAGGTACCGGTACCATATATGGGTACCACCACAGTCGCCGATCGTGGGGGTACCACTACCCTAGGTACCGGTACCATTATATGGTACCACCACAGTCGCCGATCGTGGGGGTACCACTACCCTAGGTACCGGTACCATATATGGTACCACCACAGTCGCCGATCGTGGGGGTACCACTACCCTAGGTACCGGTACCATATATGGTACCACCACAGTCGCCGATCGTGGGGGTACCACTACCCTAGGTACCGGTACCATATATGGTACCACCACAGTCGCCGATCGTGGGGGTACCACTACCCTAGGTACCGGTACCATATATGGGTACCACCACAGTCGCCGATCGTGGGGGTACCACTACCCTAGGTACCGGTACCATATATGGGTACCACCACAGTCGCCGATCGTGGGGGTACCACTACCCTAGGTACCGGTACCATTATATGGTACCACCACAGTCGCCGATCGTGGGGGTACCACTACCCTAGGTACCGGTACCATATATGGTACCACCACAGTCGCCGATCGTGGGGGTACCACTACCCTAGGTACCGGTACCATATATGGTACCACCACAGTCGCCGATCGTGGGGGTACCACTACCCTAGGTACCGGTACCATATATGGGTACCACCACAGTCGCCGATCGTGGGGGTACCACTACCCTAGGTACCGGTACCATTATATGGTACCACCACAGTCGCCGATCGTGGGGGTACCACTACCCTAGGTACCGGTACCATATATGGTACCACCACAGTCGCCGATCGTGGGGGTACCACTACCCTAGGTACCGGTACCATATATGGTACCACCACAGTCGCCGATCGTGGGGGTACCACTACCCTAGGTACCGGTACCATTATATGGTACCACCACAGTCGCCGATCGTGGGGGTACCACTACCCTAGGTACCGGTACCATATATGGTACCACCACAGTCGCCGATCGTGGGGGTACCACTACCCTAGGTACCGGTACCATATATGGTACCACCACAGTCGCCGATCGTGGGGGTACCACTACCCTAGGTACCGGTACCATTATATGGTACCACCACAGTCGCCGATCGTGGGGGTACCACTACCCTAGGTACCGGTACCATATATGGTACCACCACAGTCGCCGATCGTGGGGGTACCACTACCCTAGGTACCGGTACCATATATGGTACCACCACAGTCGCCGATCGTGGGGGTACCACTACCCTAGGTACCGGTACCATTATATGGTACCACCACAGTCGCCGATCGTGGGGGTACCACTACCCTAGGTACCGGTACCATATATGGTACCACCACAGTCGCCGATCGTGGGGGTACCACTACCCTAGGTACCGGTACCATATATGGTGTCGGCACAATAAACGGCGTTGTTAAGTGCCTGACTATATTATACATAGCAAAAGTCCATTTTTCTAACAGAAAAATAACATAAATTAACTAATTATTGCTTGAGTTTTTTCTGACCCTTAGGAAAAAAACGTTTTTTTTTTCGGAAAAAACACACCTCACATCCCTGAGTATACCTGTCTATCTTATGATCAGGAACCGTTTTTAGGGCTTATTTCTCAAATTTTCTGGCCCTGGTCGGGCAGAATCCCAACGAACCAGGCTAGACAACTTAAAAATTTTACACCTGCTTTGCAAAATAATGGGTAGCGCAGTGGTACCTTTAAAGTGGGGTATTTTTCTATTTCGTGCGTCCGACAGATGTCTGTGTTCTGCTCAAGGGCGCAATTCAGAGCCGCCACCTCTACTACCGAACGCCACGACTGAACTTCTCTGAAAGACAACAGCTTATCAAGTAATAATAAGTGAATACTTAGTTAAGGGCACTCTTCAAACAAACGGCCACGCCCTCTCCCCTTCATCTGAGCTCCTTGTTACTTTGTTGGACGTTAGTAAACCTTAATCTTAACCAGGGCATCCCTCACCCAACTTCGACCAGGACCACTCCCTCAAGATGATTTTCCGACCCCCTCAGATTTTTGGCAAGCAATTTTTCAGTAAATCTTGGCGATTTTTTTTACAATTTCGGGCACTAAAATTGTAAAATTCGCCTGTAAAATAGTGATGTAAAATTATGGAATTTGAATTTCAATTCAATTACAATTAAATTATGGGCTCCATTTTTAATTTCAATTAAATTAAATTAAATTAATTGAAATAGTTTTCCATTATTTTCAATTACAATTATATTTTCAATTAAATTATGGAACCTCGGAAAATTGCAATTATGCAATTTTTCTCAATTATTTTTTCAATTTTTTTGAAAATTGTTGTATTTTTCTGTTAAAAGACAGTAACAGTGACCCAGGACTTCGAAAAATATCCATGTAAAAGCTTACAGACACCTGGTTAGCCTGTTATCCAAACAGGCAAGAAAATTTTAACCTTTAAAAACGCATAAAATGACATTCTGGGGTAAATTTACAGATATTTCATTATTTTCAGTACTTAATGTAAAGGTTTTCAGCATTTTTGAGCAGCATCACTTCCTAGGTACCTTCGCCAAAACCCACCATACACCAACAAATCACTGTTTGACTTTTACAGTCAGGCACTTAACGCCGTTTATGGTACCGACACCATTATAAGGTGCCGGTGGTAATGGTGCCCCCAAGTTTGGGGGCCGTGGTGGTACCATATGTACACGGTATGATGGTACCTTATATGGTACCACTACCCTAGGTACCGGTACAATATATGGTGCCCCCACGTTCGGCGACTGTGGTGGCACTAGATATGGTACCGGCACCACATATGGTTCCCCCACGTTTGGAGGCCTGTGGTGGTACCATACGTACACTGTACGGTACCATATATGGTACCACTACCCTAGGTACTGGTACCATATGGTACCGGCACCTTATATGGTGTCGGTACCATAAACGGCGTTAAGTGCCTGACTGTTTTATGAACTACGAAATAAAAAGCAGAGCATAAAATATTACCAAACAAAGTGAGGTCAGTATAAGGAGGTGACAAACCTTAAATAGGTTTTTGTTTGAAGTCATTAGCGCCGTCATCATTAATACTTACGCATTTCCTTACATTCACCCCAGCAAATAATTGAAAATATAATTGAAATTCCAGGCGAATTTCAGTTAAATTACAATTAAATTATGGCCCAACTTTTGAAATTCAATTAAATTAAATTAATTGAATTGAAATTAACACGGGCCAATTATGCGAATTTCAATTACAATTAAATTAATTTTTTACATCACTACTGTAAAACAGCAAATTTTAGCTGCATTTGAGCCCAAATTACCGATTTTGACGATTTTATCCCAAAAATTGCGATTTTTCAGCGTTCTTTAGTGTCCAAAACCCCTCCCTAGAATTTGGGTCCCCGACCCGGGCCAGACCTCCCAATTCCCCTCGCCCATCGGCTTATATTCTTATATTCGTGTTGATAAAGTTAGTTAGTTACATGTATGGCGAGAGCATACAAGGGCAGCGGGGGTCTGGAGGTTTGCCCACCCGCCAACTTGGGGGCGACAACACCCACCCAACTGAAGCCGAATTTTGTTCCTTGACCCCACCCCAAAATTTTCGGATTTTGTCTACTCGCAACCCATTTTTCCGGCCCATGTATGGGATCTTTACGGCCAATCTTTTCCTTGCAATTAGCAGATCAATTTTAAAAGACAGATTTGTTTATGTACGGCATTAAGTGCCGGACAGGTAGAGATGTTGCATGGAAATTACGGAAAATTTCTTAGGCGGTCTGAAAAAATAAGAAATATTTAACCGAAATACAACAAAAATATTATGGAAAATTTCTGGCGGGCATTTTTTCCGAAAAAGGACCATCTCTACTTGACAGGGAATACATACCTACTACAAATAGCTAGGTCAACTCACACAGCCAATTTGCTGAATTTAGGCGCAAAGGCCACACAGCCGCCGCACCAACTGGAGTAGAACTCGACCAGAAAGGCTTTGGAATGTCGGTAAATTGTCGAATCGAACTTATCGGCACTCAACTCGAGAATCGGCTCGGTCGGCTCGTAGAGAGAGTTCCGGCCGATCTTTTCCGACTTGGCTTTGACCAGCAGAAACAGCAAACCCAGCCACCCCACCGACCACACGCACACGCAACTGTATCGAACGGCCATTCTTCTTCTGCGCTCTTTTCTCTCTCCAATCAACCATCGGAACCAACCAAAGACCATAAAATTTGTTCAATTTCTCCTGTCGGCTGACATGCTTGAACTTTAGCTTATGTTTGTTAGTCAGTTCTTCTGTTCAATCGGTTAACAGTTAATAATTAAATCTAAATTCCTCCTTCCTTTTTTTCTTTTTTCCACGTACGAAACTTTCGGGAAGGCCCTCAATTTCAAATCAACAAAGAACGACCGCCGACCGTGACGTCAAACGACTGCTCCCAAGTGGAAGGATTATATTCTGCAGAGCAACAACGAAATGCTGCGTTCTGCATACCGATGCACCTAAAATTTCGCGTTTTCAAGGCCTTTAAGCACTCGCTGTAAAATATCGATTCGTGCTTTTTTACCCCCTCGGTGCTGCCTTCATAAAACTTGTTTTGGTTAGCCTATGCAACAGGCTAAATGTAAGCCAATATAAACCCTAGCTTAGGCAGAACATAACCGCAAAAGCCCAGCCCAACCTAACCCTAAGACTAAGCTTGAAATGGTGCTTTTACTTCACTTCACGGATGACTTTAGCACTAAAATCAGACCCTTAAGAAAATTGCTATGAAAGCCATGCAGAGACACATGCATTAGCACGCAAGCGAGGATCGGCGAACAGCTACCATAACAACAGAATAAGCACGGTAAGAACGATTTGCCACCTAACCCCAGGACTGTGGCCCGTTACAAACGAAAATTGGATCAGAACTTCCACTAATCTACGCACTGTTGGCTTATGCCATCCATCCATCCAACTTCTGCCGTCCACCAAAACTCAGAAAGTTTGGATTTTGTGTCAGATTTGTGTGATGTGGACAGTGGCAGTTCAGTGGGCATTTGTGTTTGTATTTTCTCTACACATGGTTCATCCATGCTGTCATGCTAAACTGCAAAACAACATCACATTTGTTTCGAGCTTTGAGAACCCTGCGGTGAGTCATTTTAAAGCCTTCTTTTCAGTCTGTGTCTTTCATTTTATATGGGAACTGTGTTCTGGTATCTCGGCTTGGCACTGGAGGGGCTGGTATTTCTGCCGACCCTTATTCTGGGCCCATCTTTGCATGATTCTCAAGGTATGGTATGGTCACATCTTCCCTGTATAATACGGCCTAGGTACAAAATGCAAAAAAAGCCTAACAGCAAAAAGTTTAAATAGAGAAAATGAGGTTTAATGTTTAGGATTTGCTGTATAAGTTACAATGTACGTAGATTACACACACGGATGATCAGACCATATCTCGGTAACCGGAGATTCGCTCAATTCTTGTGTCATATGATACAGTAGCATTAGCAGAGATGCAACAGGTCCGATCCGATCCGATGCGTGGGGGCCTTACGGCCTACGATCAGACTTGTGGTCCATTTCGCGACGCCCGTGATTCGTAATCTCGGTTCCCTGCGTGATGACGGAATTTACTGCAATGCTAACAAACCGAAACTACAGACTGTTCAACACAAAAACAAGGTTTCGACCGCAACTGCTGGAAGCAGTGGCGTTTCTACCAATCAACGCAAGAAGCAAAAAGCAGCCAAGCTTTCGGCCGAGAAACATTTGGGTATAGTTTGTATGGTGTAAATTTCTGACAGTGCGTATAGATAAGAATCATTCAGAAATAGTTCTGTGCTCTCTGTACGTGGTCATGGTCACTTCATGGCTGTAAGCATGGGTGGTTCGGAAGCTACTACAATGTGCTGCATAACAGATTCGCGTACCTGGCTGTCAATCTGTTCACCTGTGTAAACCCCTACCTTCTGTTTAGCTTTAGTTCTCTGCTCAGAGAGCAGTGTTGAGAGAGAGCTGGTTGGGCGGAACTGAGTTTGTCTGTTGCTCCATTTCTCATCTCCTACTGAATATTTAGGAAGGTAGAAACATATAGGCACAGATTTGAGAGCATTCGATAAGGAGAGCATTGCTTCATTCTACGGTTTCTTCTTTCAGTCGGTGCCCTAGGTTGCTCAATCAGGAAAACTTAGCAAGAAATCGACTGGCAAATTATTGGCTAATCTGATCTATTCTGGGCTCCTGGCTTGTATGTACAGATATATACAGTATAGATAAAAAAAATGTCCCATCGCTTTTTTGGCCTTCACTCAAACGTTTCGTTCTCAGTCCATTCTTTACCGATTTGGCTCAAATTTTCAGCAAAAATTAACAACATGGTTGGCTTAATATTCTGCATGTTTAGTGCCAAAATTCCGACTCATACTGGTTTTATGATTCGAAAACTAGGAATGAGGGTGGTCCAATGAAATTTATTTTTTTCCGTAATACAAAGAGTACAGGCCTGAAACTTGCAGGAGTGATTGTTGTTGCCACTGGGCATAACATACTAAGCGGGCAGCCCTGTAGCTCAAAGGGCACCAAAATTGGGGAATTTCAAAAACATGAGTGAAAATCCCATAGTTAAGAAATCCGCACCTTCGAGAATCAAAGCACTGAATCTGTTGTTAATCAACAGAGATTGTAGCACGAAGTTCGACAAATAAATGAACCTGATATTTAAGCTCTGTTCCACACCATAGAAACCATCCCTGCGGCGTTTTTTGAAAATCGAAAATCTTTAGTTTCGTCATTTTGCCGGTTTACGAAGAAAAGTCATATTTAGTCATGTTTTTGAAATTCCCCCATTTTAGTGCCCTTTGAGCTACAGGGCTGCCCGCTTAGTATGTTATGCCCAATAGCAACACCAATCGTTTCTGCAAGTTTCAGGACTGTGCTCCTTGTATTACCGAAAAAAATTAAATTTGCGTGGACCACCCTCATTCCTAGTTTTCGGGTCATAAAACCAGTATGAGTCGGAATTTTGGCACCACACTTGCAGTATATTTAGCCAACCATGTTGTTAATTTGTGCTGAAAATTTGAGCCAAATCGGTAAAGAAGTGACTGAGAACGAAACGTTTGAGTGAAGGCCGAAAAAGCGATGGGACATTTTTTTATCTATACTGTATACTTGCATGAGTCGTAAAAAACGTGCAGATCTCCACATAAATTGAAGATGTCTGTTAGCTGGTGGCTAGTAGCCGACTACGTGTCATTCTCTCTAAATCTGCTAGCCGTAATAGGCAATGGTGTAGTGATATTTGCGTTTGTTAAGTATCCGAAAGTTCGCAAAACGGAATGTTTATACCTGATCACCAGCCTAGCACTAATGGACTTTCTCAATGGTAAGTGACAGTAACTTCAGCAACCTTTCCAACTTACTTTTGTAAAAACTGCTCGGATTGAGTTTGTAGTACTACGAATTAGATCTACACATTACCATTCACAAACGAACATAGTTTTCAAACAGTGGACAATGATAGATCTGATTTTTTTACTTTTCTTACTCAAAATCTGGCCAAAAAATTACACACATTCTGAACATCCAATACCAAACAACAGCACGGACAGCCGAAGATACGCCTCATCTTGAATCTTAAACGACACGACAAACACAAAAACAACCAAAACCAAAGCAAATGCCCAAAAGGTGAGAGCATCTACACGTACTGTTGCCAACGAAACAAGGCTAAGGTCTGCAAACCAAAAGGGATGGGTGGCTGCGTTTCAGCATCTATTCTAACTTTCTGAACAGCCACGAATCGCCGCAGTAAAAGAGAGTGAGGTTGTGCTTGCGACTGAACGCTTGCACCGCCCTCTCCACTCCTCCTTTCTGCCGACTGCCATCCTCGCAAGTCGACCAATGCCGGTGCTGCTCGTACCATTCGTAGTAGTCGTGTCCGGCCAGCACTCCGCCCACTCGTACCTTCGGCCAATAGAGTTGCATGTCGAGCGAGACACTGCAAAAGTCGTGTCGGGCGTCGATATAGACGAAGTCCAGCGAGCCGTCGGCGATGCTTAGCGAGGCAGTGTCGCTACGAGCGCGTACGAAAACCGTCTTCGATCGCCACGGACTGAGTCGGTCTATGGCGCTGTTCATGAATTGTTGGTGTCTGGAGTTGTTGACGTTGGCTCCGTCTAAGTAATTCTCCTGATGCTGCCACAGATCGATCAGGTAATACTTCTTGCAGTTCTTCCATTCTTTCAAGATCACTTCGGCGTATTCGCCCTGCTTCACACCAATCTCAGCGCCGATTTCGTACTGGTACTGCTCTAATAAATGGCCGATCTCGCTGCGTTCACTGCAGATTCGCTGTTTGGGATAGGAGGGGTTGGGAAGAAAGTTGCGGAAATAAGCGAAAATAAGGATTGTCAGAACAGCAGTTAATGCGATGAGGCGAATTTTGGTTTTCGACATGCTGACCGAGTTGATTCTAGACTTCAGGCACGAACAGTATACAGTCCACAGTCCACTGTAGTATTGAGTAGACACCTGCAAAGGGCGCCCGGCCAAAAATTTTATTTCTATTCTATCTTGTTATACTCAGAACACCTTTTATATGTGTTTTTGAAGGCTAAATTTTCATAAATTTCTCGCTTCTTTGAGCAACGGCCCAACAATCCATAAATTTTTATTTGGACAATAGAGAAATTATAAATTTACTTAAGACTCCATTTTCGTATCGAAAAATAGACATTCATGTGTAAATTTTGTGGTCAAAAATACATTGTAGGCTTTCTTTTGATTGTCAATGGTTATTTACTGCGATTTTTCGCCTAATTTAGCTATGGCGCGGCCCAGCCAAAAATTTTAAAAATCGGGGCCGAGCCGGGTCGGCCCATGCAGTTCTCCAATATTCAGTTTATAGGCTTCTAAATCATAACGCGAACAGCGAGTACTATAGAATAGTTTCTCTTCATGTTAAATCTATAGGTTAATGTCCATGATTTTATCTTCGGTTCACAAGCGACAAATTGAATTATCGCCACACCAGGTAGTGTGCTAATTGAATCAAGCTGATAAGATCAGTAATAAGTGTGCACTGGGAGCAACAAGAGCCGCTTTCCTTTAGAACCCTCTATGTTAGTAACCAGACCATTTTGGTGTAGATAGGTTGTTAAAAATACGGTTATTTACTTCCAGCTTTAGTTTGAGCAGACGCATCTTTATCGTCTCGGTCTACGTACTTCGAAAGCTCGCTCAATGGCCGAGCGAATGGCTGCTCGCCGGTCAAGAAGAACTGAGTCGAGTACTGTAGACGTTTACTTTGAGTCAGCTCGATTTCCCCTGTTTTCTTTTCAGTTTTTAGCGTGAGAGCTGATTGCTAAGTTCACGCTCCTGCAGGCAAAAAGTCCGACGATTTGGCTTTATCGAAACCGCAACCGATCAGTCAGACCCAACCAAGCTATGCAGTTACGTATTCTATATAGTCTGTCTGAAGAAGGCTTCAAAATAGGCAAGGCAACAGCATTTTATTTAGCAACCACACAGCCTAACTAGCCAAAGCGCAACTCGTCGGTGTCTTCTTCATTGTCTCTGATCTGACTGGGACTGCCGGTGGGAACGTAGGAATTGTAGAGCCCGCCGAAACTGCTTGCTTTACGACCAAAGCGCATGAACGACTCTTCACCCCTCACTTTCACATCTGCGCGCACCGGTCGTCTGGCGAACGGTCGAGAGGTGGCTACCGACAACTGGACCGTTAACAGTGTCGCACCTGCACAGCACAACTACACTTTAGTTCGCTAGGGGACCGTCCATAAACAAAGTCCTTCAGAGGAGGGGAGGGTTTAGCAAGAAACGACACGACGTCGCTTTTTCGGAATTTTTAGGGAACGAATCAAGCGGTGAACGGCAAAATATTGATTTGAAAGCGATATTTTCAATTATGTACATTCTACTAATGTTTTCGACCCATAGGAAAGCTTCAGAAATAGTTAATACGGTTATTCAATTGTGTATGCGGACAGTAGTAACTGAGGAAGCAAACAAATATGGCAGAACTGTATGTTCCATATGTATACAGTATGTAATGTATGTACTGTATGTATAGAGTTTGTGTTCCGGGAGGCGGGGTGTTAAACTAAAACGTCGTAGTCTCAGGCAGTCAGGAGATTAAAGCCATGCTTAGCCATGTTTGTTATAGCTACGTATGGCTATAACAGCTATCCATACCTGCAAGCTTCAATAAACAATAGTGGCACCTAGCCATGTATAGGTAAAATATAGCCTAATCTGGCATATAGCTAGTTAAACACAGCTATTGTTAGGAGGAACGACGCATGGCGATTTTGTGGATCTGAAAAATCGGAATTTTGGAACGACGTCGTTTATGGGCGGCCCCATAGGCAGTGGCGTATTCAGGGGTGGATATCAGGGCTGTTGGGTCGGTTTTTTTCGTTTTTTTCCGAAAAAAACCGGTTTTTCTCCTAGGGGCTCGGGAAAAAACTAAAATGCGGAAAAAAACTCAAGCAAGTTTTTAAAGAAAATAGGCACAATAACTGGTTAAATTCGCTTCAAATGCTTTGAATTTACGTTAATAGAAGCTTTACAAGCATTTCCATAGCATAACCTAGCTGTTTTTTGGCAAAAAATACCGGTACCATTTTCAGGCTACTTTTATTATTCTGTTTTTGTTGTTTTAAAATCAAATTACTACTCTAAAACATAAAATTAGTGCATTTCGTAATAAAACTCACGCTATTTCGTTGAATTCTGCAATAAAAAGCGATTGTTAAAAATTTTTTTCTGTCATATCGGAAAATAACTTTTGGAAAAAACACCGGAAAAACAGAAAAAAACCGCTTGAGTTTTTTCCGGAAAACAAACAGCCCTGGTGGATATACACTGTCCCTTTGCGGTGGACGTACAAAGGAAGAAAAATTGTCAAAGATAATAAAAGCAAATGAATTATATGTAGTACTAAAATTGTCCATTTATTCTCAGAAACTGCCTTTAACCGCATTTTTGAAGGCTAGCTTTTCGAAATTAACAAAACCGTTCACCCACATACGCCAACGTTAGAAAACCTTGCGGCGCAAACAGAACAGATTAATTGAAAGAAATGTGCGTAAAAGCAATCGACTCACCGATTAGAGAGCAGAGCCAAAATCTGTTTCCAACCAACCCTGCCACTGCCATTGCGCAGCTAGAGCGTAACGTAACGACGTACGCAAATACGTACGTAAGAACAGCCTCTTGCAGTTAAATAACGGCTTGTTTACGTGGGCTCGGCTATATTAAAGGCCATAATTTCAGCCCTTGACAGATAGTGGGCTGGCTGCCCAAAATTCAATGGCAACGAGCCTCCATTAACACCCGATCCGATACCAATCATTATACTTCTGAGAGACAGAAACCGCTTTGTGCTTTACTAGCCCGAAGAGCAGTTTGTAGAAGCATAGACAAATAACTTCTCTCGCAGTCAGACAAATATCTACGCTTGGTACTTCCGAAACAGTCAAGGAAATACAGCATAAACGGGAGTGTCTCAAAACTGTAAACAGTTTCTCTTGTTGTCATTTGTGCAAGCCTTGGCCAGATTGACTGAAAACGTACAGTGTAGCTAGGAAAACGTAGGAATTTTGATTCAAAGTTTGGTGTACCTGGCATGTCTTAAAGAATTTGTGAAATTTGGCGATTTCAATAAATATAGGAGCGTTAAAAATAGAAACTTTATAACACTGATTGTCTGTAAATAGTACAGACTGCAAATTTGAATGCATGAAATTTGACCAAACAAATTAGCCCACAGTTTTGCGAACATTCTCCCAATTTCATGTCAATGTGCGGAACTGACAGCAAAAGGTAAGTGCTCCCACTTTTATGTGTATGTGGCTGTGTATGTGCTGTGTGCTTGTTGTGATTTCCTTGACAGTAAACAACTAAACCAACTGACATTTGCCGGACTGCTTTGTACCATAAATAAAACGGTTGAGAAGACCGTCCGTAATACAACCAATCACATAACAATATATCAAAATGTTGGTTTCATTCAATCGGGACTCTCAAACAAACTAGCCATCTCCTCATTGGCCAGCTTGACCACGCCGACTCCGCCTCCAACCTGCGGTAGTTCATATTGCCGGAGTGCCGCCAGTTGTTGGAGTCTTTGTCGTAAACTTCCACCGTCTTCAGGTAAGTTGTGCCGTCGAACCCGCCCACTGCGTACAACTGACCGTTGACCACTGCCAAACCAACCTAAACACACCACCTCCTTCTCTATCTCTATCTCTATCTCTGGCTGCCATTGTAGAATTCAGTTTAGACACAATATCGCTTGAAAACCAGCAAAATCGCACAAAAAATTTCAGCTAAGCGAAGCTGCAGTTTTAAGCAATTGACAAAGCTGAAAACTGGCAGCCATCTAAAGTTACTCTTGACACAATATTTATGTGAAATTTGCTTGAATTCTGTCAACACAGTCACGCGGCCCTAACGGCCAAACGTTGGCCGCTCTGTATAGCTTGGCTGCAGAGCCTTGGCGAACAGGGTTACATAACCACTAGTCATGTATAGCTAAAAATAGCCCAGTCCGGCTATTAGCTAAACCGGGCTACAGGGCCCTGACTGCTATAAGAAGACAAGTAAAAGACTTTGAACGTACCCCCGAACGTCCGACTGTTCATAGCTACCACAGGACACCATTGATTGGTGGCTGGATTGTAACGTTCAGCCGACGACAGTTCCGTGGCGTCATCCCGACCGCCCACAGAGTACAGACAACCGTTGTATACACCTCAAACCATAACTTCAACTTACCTGCATGTCATACATACATGTATTAGGAAG
>JASANB010001835.1:0-44460 GCA_030248155.1 Sabatieria punctata
TTTTACATAGCTCCACCAGATGGGGTGTACCAACCACACATGAGTATCTAACGGACCGGATCCGATTACCTGGTTGTTGATAGGTTGCGGTGGCGGTCGACCAGGCTCGGTTGTTGGCAGAGGAGGACTGGTAGAACGACGACACATCCTTGGCATGGTCCCAGCCTCCAGACGCCTCCGAACTCAAACCGTCCGAATCCATCACCTGACTGTGAGAACTCTCACTGAAAACCTTTAACTCTACTTCCATACTCACAGTTTCGGTCTTCCCTCTCAAAAAGGTGCCCAGATTCGTTAGCTCATTAGATTAAGCATACATGTAACAGGGGGTCTGGGCATACATGGGCCGGAAAAATCCGGAGGGGGGGTTAGGAGGGGGGGAGACCTCGGGGGGGGGGGTCCCGAAAAAAGGCCAAAAAACGCCTATTTTGCCTTAAATAAGCGAAAATTTCTCCCTCCGGGAGGGGGGGTGGAGGGGTTAGCCGGCGAGGGGGGCATGGAGTATGTTTGGACGGCCGAGGGGGGGTATGGCCGGCCGAGGGGGAGGGGTATACCCCCTTACCCCCCGGCCCATGTATGGGTCTGGGGGTATGCCACCACCCGACTTAGGTCAGACCCCCCCCGGATGGGGACGATTTTCCCGACCCCCTCCGATTTTTCCGGCAAGTAATTTTTTGAGCAACTTTTAGCGATTTTTTTGCAATTTCAGACACAAAAATTGCCAAAATCGTCTGTAAAACATCACTTTTCTAGGAGACCAAAAAACAGTAATACCGGAGTGGTCGGATGCTTATCGACTTGCCGTGCACCTGGGTGCTGTTCAAGGTGGCCAAACTCCACAACACCGACTGTACGTCTTTGAATATGACCAGTGCGTGCTGAGGCAATCCGTCCTGATCTTCCTTCAGTATCACCTTCTCTATCGGACCGGCCTGCAAGCAAAACACTGCTACTATGTATACTACTCTCTTGCTCTCTACACCGCCACATAGAGGCTGACCGGCCGGCACCTGCTCAGGTTCTGACCTCTTCGAAGAGTTTTTGGAAGACTTTTGTAAACGATAAAATAACATGATAAAAGTATAAAAAATAGAGTAGGTGGACCTATGTAATGTGGGTCGGTCTGCAGAAAATCGTTCGAAAACCTTAAAAATAGGTAAAAATATATTCGGACTTTTGCAGAGCTATACAATAGAAAGTCCGTCTTTTACTTATTCTCTGCAAGTGTCGCCATTCTACGTTACATTATGTGCCTCAAAATGGCTAATTTTCAAAGTTTGTCAGACTACCAGCAGAAAAAAAATCGCTAAAAATCGATTTCTCCAAAACGAAGCTAAGCGTTGGCGAACAAATCCAATCCAATCAAAACCAAACCAAGCTAGTGGTGGTTGTCTAAATTCAAGCTCTTTCCTTTCCTTTTCATTTGGAATTTCTGAGGCCTTATTCAGAATGACAAATTTCAGAATATTGGGTGAAAAGTCAGTCTGCGCACTGGGAAATTTCGGTTCCCTTTATAAACTACAGAATACCGCTGGTATACGATTCCGAAAAGGCTAAAAGCATACTTTATTACAAGTTTCAATGGTTTGTGGTCTTCTGCGTCTTAATTTATGTGACGAGCAGCTTGTATATTTTTTGGAGACCTAGTTGCTGTCGCAATGGTATGGCAATTCCAAGTCACATAGAACTGGATATAATCAGTAAAAATCGCTTACTTATTCCTTTTATAATGTTTTTATAAGAAAAGAACTGTTTACACTACTTACAAACATACATGGGCCGCCGGGGTATGGGGGTGGTATACCCCTCCCCTCGCCGGCCAATACTACCCCCTCGGGTCGTCCATACCCCCTCGCCCCACCCCCCCGACCCGGAGGGAGAAAATTTTTGCTTATTTAAGGCAAAATAGGCGCTTTTTGGACTTTTTTTGCGGGGGACCCCCCCCCCCCGAGGTCTCCATACACCCCCTCCGGATTTTTCCGGCCCATGTATGTTTACAAACGGCTTAGATTCAAGAAAGCAGACGTGACCGGAATTGGGTACATTTTTCACACCATAAACGACCTAAAAAAAGCCGTTTCTCCATTTTGTTGAGTAGCTGGTTCATACCATTGGATAGCTCTTGAATTTAGACAACCGATTAGCATATAGCCCATCTTTAATTTCTACTTCTGTTGCCACCATAAAGCAAAGAGTAGGTTTCTTTAATTGAAGAAACTGTCATTCTTCAAGTGCCCACCGTGCCCCTAAGAAAAGCAAAAGGTACTTAAATCAAACGTCGTGTTGGAAGACTTAATTTGATCAAAATTGACCGTTTTAACACTATTTTTACCGCAAGAAAATCGCTTAATTCTAACGAAAATGGCCGCCACATGAGGGGCTCAAACCGACCCAAATTAGGTCCACTTTCTTGTGCAAAACGCAGGCGAAAGACAGGCGCATTACTTACTCGCGCATCATGAAGATCTGTACAAAATGGTTTGATGCGTTGGACAGCCCTAGCATTTAGACACTTTTCTGTGAAACGGGCATTTTATAC
The DNA here is from genome assembly GCA_030248155.1 of Sabatieria punctata. Classification (NCBI taxonomy): domain Eukaryota; kingdom Metazoa; phylum Nematoda; class Chromadorea; order Araeolaimida; family Comesomatidae; genus Sabatieria; species Sabatieria punctata. The sequence continues at coordinate 2,540 of JASANB010001835.1, forward strand.
GTAAAAGTAGTAGAGAGCCGCCTTCCTCAGCCCCTCGAGGATCTGAAAGTTCTACTCCTCCCCTCAGCTGCAGGAATGCTTGTTTTGTTGTTATTACCTTGAGAAAGAAGTCGTAGATTTCCTCTTCCTTCATCGACGGATGCAACTCGCACACGAACACCGTTCGTTCTCGTCTGTCAACGGCGTTCTCCATCTTTTACTGTACTCGGCTGTTCAACTGGCACAGATCACAGAGCCCACCACAACACCAGAGAGGACAGTCGCACCGCACACCGGCACCACCAAGAATAAAAGGCGCGGCGCGAGAAGGGACGTATGCTCGACGTCCGAGGCCGATCGATCGAAACTGACGCGGACAGCCAATGAGCAACGACTGGGCGGGGCCAAGTCGAACTGTTTACAGTAAGCCTAGCCAAAAGATCTTTGCGTCTGAGATGGTAAAACCAAATAACTTTAAGCCAACAGTTCAGCATAATTCAGAATAACTCAGTAGCATAGTGTATAGGTAGACTCTTAGAGCACAAGCGTCACCTAAAATCATGGCCCCGTTAAGAGAGTACCTTAGTAGTTGATGAACACTATTTATGCGTACGTACGCCTGTACTCGGAAGCTATCGTAAACTTTGAATAAAGTTGGCCTCTGTAGCAGCGTACCCAAGTGAGTGTGGTGGGTACGCCCCATGTGATGTAGCAAGGAAAAATTAGGCAAAACACTAATAAATTATGACATGTACTGTACCTATCTACTTCAACTTTATGCCAGAAATGCGTTTTAAATGCAATTTTAAGGCTAATTATTCGAAAATTTCTCGTCCTAACCCAACTTCCAAAATTTTACACCGCTTTGCAAAATACTGGGTACGCTACTGCTCAGTAGAACCAACCAATCTTATGCGAAATTACATAAAATTAGAGTAACGTCAGTTTAACGGACAAACATTTGTTGGAAATTGATTTCAAAAGCTGAGAAAAAAGCAAGTATTGAAGCTAGCTACGGCAACTCAGTAAAACCAGTTTAACGGAAAAACATTTTTTTGCAATAATATACTAAATCGACTTCAAAAGCTGAGAAAAAAAGATGTATTGAAGCTAACCAATTCAAGGCAAACGTACGTACAGTATTATGCAAGTACAAGAAATTAGTGACAAACCGACTATCAAAAAACAAACTACGTTTCAATCCTACAGCTCCAAACAAGAATGCTACGTTACAAGTTTACAGACTAAAAAATGAACCAAACCAATTTGAACACCTAACCTACACTCGGCGACATGCGTCTCAAGCAGAAAAACAACCAGAACATACGGAGCATCAAACCAGTTTGCAAAACACCCACGCACTAACGGAAAGACGTGTTACAAAAAAACGCAAATAACGCAGAAAAGCAATAAAATACTGCGGGCACAGCAGATACATCATTGATCAATGTACAACCACGCAGTCATAAAATCTGAAGCATGAGTGGACGAAGTCACTGGTTTCTAGCTTCTAAACTCAATCGAATGGTCCAAGCCCAGTTGATGACCAAACCCACTTTCACCTCGAGTCCCGTCGCACTGCGTGATTTGATTGAAAGGCTGAAATTAGTAAACTTAAAACTTACTTTCCAACCAAGTGCCATGATTTTTGTCACCTACCTTATGAAGACTCTCTCTACGTTTTACCCAGAGATGGAAATGAAAGTCTGCAAGTAGCGCAGTAGTTAGTGACTTACAAGCGCCGAGAGTTGACAGACGGTTGTGGAGTCAGTCAGTGGGACGGCCTGCAGCTCCGTCAATTGGTATTGCTCGGTGTCACTCTGGACACTGTCCGAACGCACTTCGATGTCGCCTGCCTCCTTGACCACCACACAATCCTACAAACGTCAAGCTGAAGACTTATTTACAGCACAAGAAGTTTCGGATCGGCAACGGTACTCAGAACCTGCCAGCAATCTCTGATCAAGCAAATCGCACGAAACGAGATATCAAATTAAAACTGTTTACTTGTAGCGAAGCCGTCGCCGTAAACCAAAGATGCGGTTGGATCTCTGCTTGGTCATGCACGGACAAGTCGCTGAACTGCACAGAACTGAATGCACCGGACTGCCCCACACCGCCTTCCTGAAATTTGAAACGTACAGAAGGAAACCAGAGCATTATAAATACTAGACCTTCTTTCTAATACAGGATAAACTGCGGTCTGCTTCAAAACGCACAGCAAAACAAAACACAGATTATGTACAGCACAGCACAAGCACAATACGAGCAACATGGAACCACACAGTCGTAAGGGCAGGCATTCTCCAAAAGTGAAAAAAGGGCAAAACATAACGCTATCTTTTCACTACACTTCCCGGCTAACAAGATAGCATGCGCTTTGGCACCGTTTGATATCAATCACTCCAGCTCGTATGGCGCAAAACCAGGAAAAACAGTACGTGAGATCAAGTTTGTCCGACGTGCCGGGAGTTCAAGTAAGGCACTTACCATGTCTGAGAGATAGCCAGTAGCCCAGTCGATCAGAGACAAATCCTGCTCTTCTGTCTGTTTGTATGCAGTCCGATTTTCAACTGCGTCGGAATGAACATCGATAACTTCCGCATCGGTTGATGCCCAGTTCTAGACAGCAACGAAAAGTTAAAAAAGCATGGCACGCTACACGGCCAATTAATTCAGTGGGTGTTACTGAACTGGCATCGGAACTGAAAGGCAGGTTTTGACTCGGAAACCTTAACATAATCAAATATATATCGTCTGGCTGCACATTCAGTTGCAAAAGCAGGTAACTTTCTATAAAACTGCAGTAATCGTTCGATCACTGTTTTGCGGAGCACGTCATATTGGCACAAAGTTAAGTTATCCTTCGTAAACGGGGTGCATGCCAAATAGAGACCGATACAAAGCCACTCTCCATCTATAAACATGTTGATACAATCATACATGTAACAGGTCATCCGCCGAAGGGGGAGGGGTTGGGGGTCTGGCGCCGGCCGAGGGTCTGAGCCCAAATTTAGGAAGGGGTTGGGCACTAAAAACGCTCAAAAATCCAAAAAAAATCGCAATTTTTCGGCTAAGAATCGTCGAAAATCGCTAATTTGGGCTAAAATCAGCTATAAACTGCTTTTTATAGGTCATTTTGGCATTTTTTGTGTCTAAAATTTGAAAAAAATCGCAAAAATCTGCTCAACAAATTACGTACTTGCCAGAAAATCAATCGGACGGGGCTCGGAAAATGGTCTCGGTCTCGGGGGTTCCATCGGGGGGTCTGGCCTAAGTCGAGTGGGGGCATACCCACCCAGACCCCTGTTACATGTACAGTCATGTCTCGTTAATCCGGAGCTCGTTAATAAGGATACTCACCTTCCGGACAAGATTAGGCCAGGTCCCAATTTCCCCCAATGTTATATGACTCGTTAATCCGGCAGCGGATTCGTTAATCCGGACAGAAGATTTGGGGTCCCAACTTCGAAATTTGTATGGTAAAGTGATTCGTTAATCCGGATTTGGTTAATTTGGACAAAATCCATGCGCAATTTTTCAATTCAGGTGTCCCGTAGGAGTACCAATTTGGCCAAGGCGGCACCGTTCGTGCCCATGTACGTAGGCGCCATTATGTTGCAGCACATGGTCACTCAGCTGACTATGCCGCAGAGTGGAACAATCTTGGTATTATTTATTCTTGGGAATATGGACATACACGGTATATACAGTATACCTCAAAGCACACGGCATGGAGTACCAGCAATCAGTCAAAAGAACGTACCGTCTCAGCGTCCTTAGCCAGTTGAAGCAACTGGTCATCAAAGAACATCATCTGTGCCTGTCTGTCAGCATCGGCGGGTGCAACGATTTGGCTTTGTTTTGTGGATGTGCCATTCAGTGCAAAGTGCTGCCAGTTGTTGGGATGGTTTAGTTTGAGACGCCAGTTGAACGAGAAGCACTTCGGTTCCAATCCTTCCACGTGAGGACCAGAATTTTTTGACACTGAACAGACAATGATTATCAAAAAACTCAGTCAGTCTATGAAGTGCAGCAGTTTTAAAACCGTGATGGAAGCCGGAGTACGTACACTTTGTTTTGCTAAAGTCCATTTCAAAATTCTATGAATTCCGTGTGTTTTGCCAATAACATCTTCTTATCGACGCCTCGGAGCTCAATCACTTGAAATGAAAAACTCACCTCAAACACAGAATTTTTGAATCCTCATGATCTCTAGATTCTACATAATTCACTAAAAAAATCGTATTCAGCCCAGCTACAGAAAAAAACATTTTCTCCCCAAACCCGTTACAAACGAACGCTGCGCAGATTAGGTTACTTATACAAAGAGCTCGAGCACTTATACAAGAAGTTATTCGCAAAAAACACAGAATTCATTGAATTTTTAAGTGGACACAGTAACTCACAGTAAGTTCTGACTTCGACTCCAGATCGCAGTTTCTTCGACTTTCGGCCCGAGACGACAGGCGATCGATAGTACACATCGCCCAGTCGCTTTTCAGATCTATTTCGAAGTACTACTTCACGGCGCCAGCCTGAAAACACTGCACAGTTTACCAGCTCCTGCTCCTACCATAAGCAAGATACCCGCAAAGCATGGCAAAACCTGACTTAGACGTTGGCACGGGGGAAACTGATACGTACAGTAAGTGTGCGAATTAGTTGTGCGAGCTTTCAATCACTGGCAAAAATATCCCGGTTTTAAGAATATAAATTTAGGCTTCAACACCAACCAGCTTTCCGGCCTATTGCTGGCCCGACCGAATACGGCAAAGCGTCTAAGCTCGATTCGATAAACTCCGTAGTACCCAAATTCAACGGCTTTTTGAATGCTTCTCCGTCGAATTGGTACTGTCTTTTGCTGGTTGATCCCCTTCGGACACACCAAATCAACTGGTCTGTGTGCACTCGTCTTACACATCCTCTAAAACTAAACATTGTACAGGAATTTTCCGATTCCAATGTTGCACCCCCAAAAGGTTTACCTTTCCGTAAATAAACGATACATGTTTTTTTGTTTGTTTAAGTTCCACTATCCTTTCGGACAGCTCACTAAACCCCGCGCTCTAACTACAGCCTTTCAATGCCCCTGCCTAAAAAGATCCCTCCCCTCTGCTGCCATAAGGTGCTTAGGCAGCTCCGGTTCGGTCCCCATATACCTACTGGCCATCACTGGCTTTCGGTGGTTTGGGCTGGGCTTTATGTCAACTACTTCAATCGCTACGACCGGTTTCGAACCAACTAACAACGCTCTCACAGATGCCGGGCCCGGCGTGACACATAACATAGCGTAAACTACCCATGTCCAAGATGCGACTTGCACTGGGCACAGTGCACACACTTCGAACTATGCACTGGGCTCAAAATTTCGGTACCTCCTATTTATTAGGCATAGAGCGTAGGATGTGACGTACTGTACGTAGGTAATAAGATAAGAGTTCGGTGGTCTGAGTTGGGCTTTATGGCGACTACTTCCAATCGCTTCGACCGGTTTCGAACACACAAACAACCGCTTCGCAGATGCCGGGACAGCCGCAACACACGGGATAGGGTAAACTACCCATGGCCAAGACGCGAATTAACAGGTCATCTGCCGAAGGGTAGGTACATGTAACAGGTCATCTGCCGAAGGGTAGGTACATGTAACAGGGCATCTGCCGAAGGGTAGGTACATGTAACAGGTCATCTGCCGAAGGGTAGGTACATGTAACAGGTCATCTGCCGAAGGGTAGGTACATGTAACAGGTCATCTGCCGAAGGGTAGGTACATGTAACAGGTCATCTGCCGAAGGGTAGGTACATGTAACAGGTCATCTGCCGAAGGGTAGGTACATGTAACAGGGCATCTGCCGAAGGGTAGGTACATGTAACAGGTCATCTGCCGAAGGGTAGGTACATGTAACAGGTCATCTGCCGAAGGGTAGGTACATGTAACAGGTCATCTGCCGAAGGGTAGGTACATGTAACAGGTCATCTGCCGAAGGGTAGGTACATGTAACAGGTCATCTGCCGAAGGGCAGGTACATGTAACAGGTCATCTGCCGAAGGGTAGGTACATGTAACAGGTCATCTGCCGAAGGGTAGGTACATGTAACAGGTCATCTGCCGAAGGGTAGGTACATGTAACAGGTCATCTGCCGAAGGGTAGGTACATGTAACAGGTCATCTGCCGAAGGGTAGGTACATGTAACAGGTCATCTGCCGAAGGGTAGGTACATGTAACAGGTCATCTGCCGAAGGGTAGGTACATGTAACAGGTCATCTGCCGAAGGGTAGGTACATGTAACAGGTCATCTGCCGAAGGGTAGGTACATGTAACAGGGCATCTGCCGAAGGGTAGGTACATGCAACAGGTCATCTGCCGAAGGGTAGGTACATGTAACAGGTCATCTGCCGAAGGGTAGGTACATGTAACAGGTCATCTGCCGAAGGGTAGGTACATGTAACAGGTCATCTGCCGAAGGGTAGGTACATGTAACAGGTCATCTGCCGAAGGGTAGGTACATGTAACAGGTCATCTGCCGAAGGGTAGGTACATGTAACAGGTCATCTGCCGAAGGGGAGGTACATGTAACAGGTCATCTGCCGAAGGGTAGGTACATGTAACAGGTCATCTGCCGAAGGGTAGGTACATGTAACAGGTCATCTGCCGAAGGGTAGGTACATGTAACAGGTCATCTGCCGAAGGGTAGGTACATGTAACAGGGCATCTGCCGAAGGGTAGGTACATGCAACAGGTCATCTGCCGAAGGGTAGGTACATGTAACAGGTCATCTGCCGAAGGGTAGGTACATGTAACAGGTCATCTGCCGAAGGGTAGGTACATGTAACAGGTCATCTGCCGAAGGGTAGGTACATGTAACAGGTCATCTGCCGAAGGGGGAGGTATACATGTAAAAATCCAGAGGGGCAGCTGCGCCTGAGGGGGTTGCGGGGATGGTAAGCCAAAAGTCCGATTTTTACTAAAATTAAGGTTTTTATACCTATTTTTCGCTAAAATAAGTTAACTGTACTGAGCTTACCTATCTATCTAGGCCTACTTTTATCATAATCAACTCTATACAAAATTCGGATCAGGTATAGCTGGAGGTGGAAATCAGCAACCGATCCCAAACAGAAATGAATGAATGAAATTATCATAATTAATTATGAATGACACACATGTACTAGGGGGGTTTGGGAGCCCCCCCTGCTGGAAAGGCCAAACCCCCCCCTCACCCCCCCCCCCGAGACAGGTTAAGGGACCCCTCCCCCCGACCAAAAAATACAAGTGGTGGTAGTGGCTCCAGTATTAACAAACTGGTCAGAAATCACTAATTTTTAGCCTAAAATTCACTTGAAAAGCCTTTGGAAACCGAATTTGGCGTTTCCACTGCTGATATTTAAGAAAAATCAGTGTTTTTGGAAGCTCTTTTTGTCATTTTTTGCTTGTTTTTAGCTTTAAAACGCTATTTGGCAGCTTAAAATAGCGATTTTTAGCGTCCTTACTGAAAAAAACGTGCTAAAAACGCATTTCTAGGCGTTTTGGAGCATTTTGAAATTTGGGACCCCCCACCTGGGAGAAACCCCCCCTACCCCCCTCCCCCCAGGTCGGCCCGGAGCTGTTACATGTATGATGAATGAACAAGTTTTATCGATAAATACCGATTTATCGATTATTTTTTCGCAAAATTTCAAAATCGTCAAAATACGGTCAAGTTATACATATATCAAAGTACCCCTAGAGACGAATCAGTACAGGGCACGCTCTGCAACGGCAGTTTTCTAAAAATAACCCTAGAGTAGAGACGCATCAGTACCTGCGCCTAGGCACGTTCCGGAGTCGCACAGTCGTAAGTTAATTAATTAATATATAGTCCATTTCTGACCTTCCCTGATTTCCCCCCAGCTACACCTAACCCCAAATTTCTTTCTAAAAACTCCTGATGGGGGTAGCGGTGGCCTAGGGGTAGGTCAGAGAGTCTAAGCCCCCCTCAGCTTCCTTTTCCCATGTCTGGTTCAGCTTAATTACAGAAAAACCGGTACACCTGTTTGGTACGTACTTGTACCTATCTGAAACACTTGCAGTTGCAGACGTTCCCGACATTCGGTTGTGCTGCCCTAAACCAACACAAAAGGCGCAACCAGCCCAGCCAGGAGTACAGACAGCGAGAAGAAAGCAGCAGCCAGCAGCCCAGCCCAACAGTCTTCAGCAAGAGCGTGTTGACGAGAAAAAAATTTGCATAGACCAGTTTGGGAAATGATGATAAAGATCGTATCGGTATACATACTGGTTCAACCTGCGGTGACGTCATGGTGCTGTCAGCTCCCAACGGCCGCTCGACCAGTGGCACTAAAACCGGTATAGGCCTTATTGCTGGTTTCTCAGACAGCCCCTCCTGACGTCGCCGATCTTGTATTCCTCCAACACAAGCATGCTTTGGCGAGCGGCTTTCGGTGCAACGGCAGATACAGTCGGTTCCCATTTACCTACTCGCTGTAACCAGCTTTCAGTGGTCTGGGTTGGGCTTTGTGCCGACGACCAACCTTTTCGACAAATTATTTTCCTAACTCGTCCGGAAAGGTTGTACCACCCCCACAGCCCTGATACGTACGTAGATGTATGTACGGTACATTCTGTATAATTAGAAATAGCACAATTTATATTTTAGATAAGAACAGGGAAATTAATTACTGGTGTACTACTTAGAAAAGCGGACACTATAAGAAATCCTACTAACTTAGAAACAAGTGACTTGGTGGTAGTGCTGGCGTTCTTGCATTCACAGCTGAAAGTAGTAGTTTGCAACGCTAAACACTTGTGCTGGTTACAAAAGTTCCAAGCAATTTCGTAGCCATAGCCAGAGCTTAGGCTAACCGATACCGTCAAATAGGATCCCATCGTGCCCAAATTCTCAACGGCAACGTCCGTCACCTCCGTTCCACATAAAAATTACCACGCAAATAAAAATTTATTTGAAAGCATTATATCGACTGAAAGCAAGTTTTCTGAACTACAAAAAATCCAGACCGTTTGCCGCTCTGTAAAGGCTTGTCTACAATTAGACTAAGAACAAGCAGCTGCGCAGCTGAAACACTGACACTGACAATTTTTGCAACATGAAAGTCAGCCAACTATGCTATGGTAATTGGGATTGGTTCAGTCTGGCACTTAACGCCCTGGTACTGGCACCATATATTCTGGTACTGGCACCATATATGGTACACCTCCTACTCATGTCCATGAGTGCCGGTACCATATAGTACGAAATCTGAACGGAGTGGTACCATACGTACAGTACCAGTAAAGGTACCAATGCCAAGGTTAGGGTACCATAAACGGCGTTCAGTACCTGACTGTGGTCTGCATTCATGGGAAGAAAACATGCGAGGTGTCGTCCACCCGTATACATATTTTTCGTTTTTTACCGTATTTGACGCAGCACCAAACATAAGCAGAAGCATAGCGCGTTGATGTGGTAGAGCGTGGACATCGGCTGAACTCAGAACGTCTCCAACCCCTCAGCCCTCATCCAACTCTATAACAATATGTATGATATAAACTATTTACAAGCGATTGTACATTATAATGTGCCAGATGTACGAACAAACTCGTACGAATCTGCCAAGCACATTTGAGTGGTTGCCGTCTAGTGCAGTCTGTATGCCGAATAGCCTGCCTTGCTCCCACTTGACAGTTTTGTTTGGAAGGCCAGCATTTCGTCTGACGGGGGTAGAATTTTCAATTCATGAGGGAGCTGATGGTGGCTAGGAGAGGCTGATGGGAAAGGTGGACTAAAAATTTCGCAAAAAAAATTTTCGCATTTTTACATCAAATGGTACAGTTTTCGACTGTTTTTGCCAAGTTTAGTGCTTATCCTTGCAATTAATACGTTCATTTTTTAAATAACACGTTAGAATATATGCGTGTGAATCCCCATCAGCCCACCTTTGCCCTATGCAAACACCACCGAAAGAATGGAGAACGCAAAAGCTGTGAACTCTTGATCTTTTCATTAAATAATAGGCGTCTGACACCAGAAGCAAATTTGAGTTGCAACAATTAATTGCAAAAGTAGCAGAGAACAGAAGACAGTGCCACCGTTTAAGTGATGTGCGTTGCCTCTGACACACTCACACACGGCAGACACTCAGTCCAACTGATTGGGAACGGTCCGGTTTTCTTCTTGCTTCCTTTGATTGGCTCTTTCATTCGTCCTCCTCACCCTGCAACAACCACATAGTATGTAGGTGCTTTTTGTGCTACAAATTCCATTCCATGTCTGTCAGCGCCAGGTTCTTAATGGGGACCGACTTCCATTACGGCTTGCACCACCGTCTCTGTAGACATGACTGAACCGACTTTCTCAGTTCTCTTCAAACACAGGAGGGGTGTGAAGGAGCGCAGCCTAAAGACAAGATATTGTATATGTTACCCCAACAACAGAAACAGTTGGGCAACCTGCCAAAGCGCCACTAATGACATATGTCATAACACAAACAACTACCAGATGAATCATTCCAGTGACAGAAATAAAGAAAAGAAACGTTACTAAGTGGGAGGCGCTACCTTGTACTCCGAGAGTCAATTGTCCGAATGTCCGAATACATGTCCTTCGTCCGTTCAGAGACGTTGTTGCTGTCAGTTTGACTGTATCTTTTCGACAAGCGACGTAGGCGAGGCTGGTCAACATGAGCAACGGCCTTGATTGAGTTTGGTCTTCTCCACTCTGTCGGTACGACAAATTCCAACGGCCGTTGTGTTATAGTGAGTAGAACGAATCACTCGATCAATAAGCAAACCACGGTAGGCAGGTGCAGTCCAGTCGCCCAGTAAACCTCCACCAAAGCAGATGAAGCATCGCTGGCAGAAAGCGCAGAACAGAGAGGGTTTAGGACAATTTGAGGAGCATTTCACAACGCAACTGATATATTTTCCGTTGGCCATTTTGTAGACAGGGAGAGCGTAGACGTCGCACACAAAATTAGAATTGCAATGAAAGTATAAGAAAGAGCTGTCTATGCCGACTGCAGTGGTAGTTGTAAGGGCAGTTGATAGCAGAGACAGTGGGTCTGTGTGTCAGTTGTAGATGGTGCTTACTTCATAGATGTCTGGGGGAGACCAGTTAGACACGGTCACTACCTACACTCAGCATGCCGCTCAGGGCACTGCGGTGTTCGGTGGCAACCAAAGCTACATAGCAATAGGAGCTGAAACTGAACATTGAAGAGGTGGCGGAAGCAGTAAGGAATGCAACGCAATACCACAATCCGAGGCGACAACATATTGTATGGTTTCCTACACTTCCTCTGCATGCACATCAGATAGTCAGGTCAGGCACCACTAGCAATCGACTATGAAAAACTTCAGTATCTTCTGTAAAGAGCTGATGGCGATGACCGGACGAAATTTGGTGCGCTGTCCGAGACGACTGCCATGCTAGAAGGTCACTCCGAACACAACTGAAGACAGAACTGACTCGCTCTACTAGATAGAACACAGCCGACTGGAAGAAAATTGGCTAAATTGAGTAAAAACACCAGAAAACACTTACAGTAGTCTTTCTTGTTCTGATTCTTTAGTTTCTCCTGTTTTAAGTAGGATTTTCAGTCTCTACGGCGGGACCGACCTCCGAATGCAGTCCGTACCTCCTCTGTATTTCTCGTCAATCATGTACCTTTCAGCTCTAAAACAAAGACATTGTAAGACTCCAGAGCTCTTGTAGGAAATTTACAGTCTATCTCATGTGTGTGATTAAATGTGTGAAGAGGATTCGGTCCAAAAACAAACAGCATCACAGCTGCTCTTCTTTCTGATACGAACTGAGAGCAGCCAGCCACACAGCAGAATGGGTAGCTCATCCAAACACGGCCGCAATGCCACTCGGTCAGAGTAGAGATGACACAGTGCTACCTACAACTCCGCAACCTTAAGCTCTCTCTTAACTCGCTGCGCCGCTCCGTAGCACAACAACTTGCTCCAGTCCATGATAATCAATCAGGAAGCAAAAGTGAATAGGAGGGTGAAATGGAGACGCACTTCAAAGGATCAATCAGCAAACCAACTCTGAAAACCTCCGCAATCATTCTGGCTGTCATTCTAAATGCTCAGAACAGAGATGCTATTACAGTCTGGCACATAACGTCGTTTGTGGTACTGGCACCATATATGGTACCACCCACGTTCGGGTACTGTGGTGGTACCAAAACGTCAGACATGGGCTAGCATTTCGGGTGTGGGTGGGGGCGGGGTAGAATTTTCAATTCCTGAGGGGGGCTGAGGGGGGTAGGAGCGCCTAAGGGGGACTGAGGGGGTGGTAAGCAAAAAGTCCGATTTTTGGCTAAAATCAAGGTTTTTTGGCTTATTTTTGGTTAAAATAAGCTAAAATAAGCTATTCTGAGCTCATTTACACCTAATCCAGGCATATTTTTATCATAATTTTCTATACAAAATCCTTCCAAAAAATTCCTGAGGGGGGTAGCGGCCGGCTGAGGGGGGGGGGGTAGGTCAGAGCCTGAGGGGGGCCAGCCCCCTCCCCCCCTCAGCCCATGTCTGCCCTTACCCATCCGATCCGATGTCTGGGGTTTCCACCAAATATGGTGCCACTCTCCAGCTGTTGGGCGCCAGGTTACTAAGAGAGCGCCTGGCGCATTGTGGTGGTACCATTACCCGGCCGAAGAGGACTAAACCCCCGCTCAGCCAGCACTTGACGTCATTGCTCTTTCCCAAGTTGGCGTGCCGGTAGGAGCGGCTTCGGTGCTATGGCAGATCCAGTTGGACGTTACCATATATATGGTGCCACTACCATATATGGCACGAAATCTGAACAGAGTGGTACCGGTACCAATGCGAAGGTTGGGGTACCATATATGGTACCACCACAGGCCCCGAACGTGGGGATACCATATATGGTACCACTACCACTACCCTAGGTACCGGTACCATAAACGGCGTTAAGTGCCTGGCTGTACTAAAAAGTTTTAAGACAAACAGATACAAACACTTACGAATTTGCGTCCTGTTTCCAATTCTTTTTTGCCCAGTTCTTTTTGCTTCTCGGGTTCTTCTTGCTTCCTTCGTTTACTGCACATCTTTCTTCAATCCTGCAAGAATTACATACACGTACATGCAGACATAGCCAAAGGGGGCTGAGCGGGGTTGGCCCCCTCAGGCTCTGACCTACCCCCTCAGGCGGCCTACCCCGACGCATTTCCCGGCGTTTTGGGCTTTTTGAAATATTGGTCCCCGACTGGGCGAAACCCCCCTCTACCCCCTACCTGACGGAAAACCCCTACCCTGCTGGCCCGGACCTGTTACATGTCATACATCGGCCGGGGGGTAAGGGGGTATACCCCTCCCCTCGGACGGCCATATACCCCCTCGACCGGCATTAGAAAACAGATTACACTTTGTCTGCACGTACATTGTACATAGGTTTCAGGAAGAGCGATAATCTCCTTACCGTGTGCATTTTACGTGTTGGTTGGGTTGAACATGGTCAGTCACAGCCGGAGATCTGACTTATACTGCCGACAACTTTGCTTCCTCGGCCACGCCATTCTTGCGTTCTATTGATTAGTCCTTTTAACCCTAAAGCAAACATTTTGTTAACTACTTTAGTTAGTTTATTAAGTAAACAAGTTAACAAGTTAAACTAGATAGGACAACAACAAAGTAAAAAGAGGAATTACCTAAACTTACCTGAGCAGAATGAAGCAATATCACTGCACGCATGGCTCCTCTACTATACCTGTGTGGCCAAACCAAACAAGCAATTGAACCTCTCACTCTCACGGCTTCTTTCACTTGTGGCGTTGTCAGTTTATGGCGCCAACGTTGCCGGGCAACCACAGCACACCAATGGCATTTATTATTAGGCAGCCAGGACAGTACCATCACGCAAGGTGAAGCACCGTACATGATGGCACTGTCCTGACTGCAATTGGGGAGAGGAACACGTGTGGGCCTCAGAAGGAGATCTTTGTTTTGAGTGCTGCGGCAGACTGCACACAAGCATGAGTGTCGACCAGAAGCCCAGTGGCACCCAAGACGCAGAGAGACTGGTCAATTGAGAATGCCTTCTACTCTGAATGCCCGCAGACTTTCAAGCGAAAAGCAGTGACACAATTAGTTCTTCTCTTCTCACCCCAAAAACTACAAAACCAACCCACCACCTACATTCCACCTAAAATACCACAACTGCCCAACCACCCATCAGAGTCGTAAAAAGCTGATTCAAATGTCTGGTCATTTCATAAAAAAAAGAAAAAAAAAGAAAGAAAAGGATAAAAAGGAATCAAAAAGGAATAAAAAGGAAATAAAAAGTAAAAGAAATAAAAAGGAAAAAAAAGGAATTTGGAAAAAAAGAATAAAAAGGAACTTTAGTTTCTTAAAGTACTAAATTAAACACAAAAAATGTGTTTGTTCAAAACGTTTTTAAAAATCTTTAAATTGATTAAAACTTTTGTAATAAAAAAGACGTTTTTTAAAAGTCTATATTTCCAAAACCAATCCGAAAAATAACAAAACATTTAAATCAACATTTTTCCTACGCCATCTACGCGCTAAATCCTACCTCAATCGAAATTATGCAAGCAGAGCAGGCAGGTACAATAGGAAATAATCAGTTGCTAACGTACTCCCAAAAGCTACAAGCGGCAAACCTAAACCCTACCATCACTAATACTCAGACCTAATACCTATCTATGCATGCGCAGAGGTCACCTAAACCTAATCTGTATCTACCCTCAACTGACCATTCCTAACGAGAAAAACCAATTGTGCCGCCCTGAGCATTTTTCCCTCCCTACTCCTACCTAACTATAATGACTGCAATATCTACTCTCAAAAAGTGTTGAGGGAAAGATGCAGAGTATAGCTACAGCTTGAAATTCAGTTAAGCAAAGAGAAGGAGAAAGCAAGCCCAATTAATCAGCCGCACGTCATGGACCCAATGGGAATCTGGGCATCCACCCATCTCGTGACTCCCAATGCCTGGTAGAGTTCCAGACAATGGTTACAATCTGCCTGTCCAGCACTCCCCCTTCCTCAGCCCGTCCCTCTCCCCAAGCACTGACTGGTCCCTAGCTTCACCTAGTGTTGTTATGACTATAGTCAAAGTCAAAGTCATAGTTAATACTTTTTGTGATATCGCAGTCAAACAGACAGGTAGTCAAAGTCAAAGTTTGACTACCTTGGTTACCATAAATACGTAGTCAAACGAAGACCAGGTAGCCAAACCGTTTGACTATGACTACATTTTCTTATAAGCAGCGGCTTTTCAAGCATATTTTCCACATTTTTACGGTTCGTAACTAAATATCTTATAAATTCGTTTCATTTTTAGCTCTTTAGAAGAAAACAACCCTTTTCTCTAAAACTGTGAACTGATAACAGGTCTCAGCATACATGTAACAGGGGGTCTGCCCCCACCCGAGCTAGGCCAGACCCCTCGGATGGGGACCCCCTCCCGAGACGATTTTCCCGAGCCCTCTCCGATTTTGCTGGCAGATAATTTTTGAGCAAATTTTAGCGATTTTTACGATTTCAGACACAAAAAATCGTAAAATCGCCTGAAAAACAGGATTTTTAAGCTATATCTCAGCCCAAATTAGCGGTTTTTGGCGATTTTTTGCCAAACTTCCCCCCCCCCCGCCGGCACCAGACCCCCCAACCCCCATCCCCCCTTCGGCGGATCGGCCCATCCCCTGTTACATGTATGGGTTGTCAGTCAGCAAAACTCTGCTTGATGCAAGGCAAATTAAACAGTTTGGTCAGGGTGAAAATTATGACATACAGTACAATACCTCTCTTATGGAGCAAAGAAGAACAAAAGAAAAATCAAAAACTACTTTGATTTTACACCAAACTGAACCGGGTATTTGCCTATTTTTGCGCTGTCTTTCCGAAAGATGCTTTTTACATTGAAATTTTTGAAAATTAAACAATTCTGGGTTAATTTGTAGCAGTTAACTATACTGTTTATTTCAAAGTAAACACTTTGTGCACTCAGTCAAAGTCATTTTTGGCTGACACTTGGTGACTGAAGCTTATAAATCGCTGAAAACGTCAATTTTGCCATGTCTCAAAAAGTAGTCAAAGTAGTCAAACCGGTGGTCATGGTAGTCAAACGGTTTGACTACAATATAGTCAAATTTGACTACCTTGGTATTGTACTCAAACGAGTGGTAGTCATAGTCATAGTCAAACGGAAATTTTGGTATTGTAACAACACTAGCTTCACCTTTCTTAATATCCAGATCTGTTACAGACCCATTTACTGGAATGGAGTCAGATCCAGACCAAATCTGGTTGATCTAGACCAGATCTGAACTCAGGGCTGTTTGTTTTCCGGAAAAAAACTCAAGCCGGTTTTTTTCCGGTTTTTTTCCTGTTTTTTTCCGGTTTTTTTCCAAAAGTTATTTTCCGATATGACAGAAAAAATTTTTTAACAATCGCTTTTTATTGCAGAATTCAACGAAATAGCGTGAGTCTTATTACAAAATGCACTAATTTCATGTTTTAGAGTAGTAATTTGATTTTAAAACACCAAAAATACAACAATAAAAGTTGCCTGAAAATGGTACCAATATTTTTTGCGAAAAACAGCTAAGTTATGCCATGGAAATGCTTGTAAGGCTTCTATTAACGTAAATTCAAAGCATTGGAAGCGAATTTAACCAGTTATTGTGCCTATTTCCTTTAAAAACTTACTTGAGTTTTTTTCCGCATTTTAGTTTTTTTCCGAGCCCCTAGGAAAAAAACCGGTTTTTTTCCGGAAAAAAACGAAAAAAACCGAGGAAAAAAACCGACCCAACAGCCCTGTTGAACTTATCGTTCCACTAACTTCATGAAACACATTTTCACAACCGATGCACCTAAAGTGCAGCACACTTCAGCAGACAAGCAGCACGAAAAGGCTTTTGGCAATTTAGCGGGGAATGTTATGAAATTGTCTATTTCCTGAAGACTCAGTCATTTTCTTCCTCATTCCAAACAACAAAATTTTCAGATGGTTAGGAAAAAACGAAAACAAGTACAATTCATATGATTAAAACAACTTTAAAGAGCAAAGAATAACTTTATAGAGCATGGATATTAGTTTCTGGATTGGCTGTGCTTAAAGGATAGGCCTTGTGTTAAAAGCCGAAAAGCTTCACAAAAACACTTCGGCAATTTACGGTGGTATGCTATACAATTGTCTACTTTTGTTTTTCCAGTATTCAAACTACTGAATGTGTTTCAAAGACATAGAAAGCTCTACTAGTAGAATTATTTGTTCATTACAGTACAAACCACGGAAGGCGTCCAATTTATCGTGAGGCACGGAAATTAGTTTCTGGGCTGCCTGTGCTTTAGGAAGCCCTTTCATGACCTAAGTAATTGCTGCAGGGGCCAAAATGTTACACTAACGCGGCCACTTTCTGTGACCTTGCATAAGCCACTGGTCAGCCAGTCACTCATTGGTGACGGACATTGGGACACCTTCCGTGGCTTGTACTGTGAAGCTAGTGACCAGTCAGTGCAAACTGGTATTGAGCACAGGTTCCTAATATCAACCGTCCGGCCCAGCCAAGGCTTTGAATGGTGGTGGGGCACTGACATAAAGCATGCCTCGTTGGGCTTGCCCACCTGGCGTTACAGTGAGGCACGAA
This sequence comes from Sabatieria punctata, assembly GCA_030248155.1. NCBI lineage: Eukaryota > Metazoa > Nematoda > Chromadorea > Araeolaimida > Comesomatidae > Sabatieria > Sabatieria punctata. Next base: position 20,156 of record JASANB010001835.1, read on the forward strand.
TGGGTCAGACCCAGGCACTAAAAATGAGCCAAGGCAAGGCCACTGCATTGCAAAGAGCACATGGGGTGCAATGTACTGTATGTGCAAGACAGGGCCTGAACAAACTCACTATCAGACAAAGGGTCGGTTTTGGGTTTTGCAAACCTGTGCACATACTGACCAAATCGAATCTAACAGAAACACATGAACAACAACCTGAGACGATCTCAGAACTTAAGAAATAGATAAATCACTTTACTGTTGGGTTGTCTGGTATCTACAGTTCAGAATAAAATGCGAATGTCTGCCTGAGGCATTGCATTCCATTATCAAATGGTCAGGCAGTTCCACGTACAGCAAAGAGGGCACACAACACGACAAAACGTGTGCCAGCTCCGTAACGGCACCCAGCGGTAAAATTTAGAAAAATTAAGAGTTTTAGAAGTTTGAAGAGGACCGGTTGGGCTTCTGCCGAAAAAGGCAGAGAAATTTTCGAAAAATCAATCTTCAAAAATGCAATTAAAATGGATTCTGGGCACAAATTAGACAGGTAGTTCAGAACTAATTCGATTCTGTCTTGGCCTAAATATTTACTTCCTACCTAAACCACAAAAGGGGGTGCTTCCACAATCACCATTAGACCAGTCCAACTTCAAGTCAGAACCATCTTTCTGCTATGCTGAACAGCTGGTCAGCCCACTCACCCAATGGGAACTAATGTGCTCTTCAACTCATTAAATGCAGTTGCAGTCTTTTCACTTCCTTCTCAGTGTTCAGTCAACCGTCTTATCTTTGTTGCAGTTGTTCGGCCAATTTCATTCTGCAGTCTCAAGTTCAGTATCCAACTTGGATGCAACTCTGTAGACCACACTTCACAGCAAATCGCACTCACTCTCCAAAGATTGAGTTGCTAGTTTTTCTGCTTTTCTCAGCCATTAAGGAGACACACGCTGCACTTCACTGTGATACATGACACTTTTTTGCTTGTCATTCACCAATACAACCAGCTGCTATTCTCAGACTCAATGTTGACCAACTTCTGCTTTACAACGGCTGCTTCCTCAGCAGTTCTGTCTGTCCTTTCAGTCAGCTCCGATATCAACTACTTTCTCTGGGTTAGCCATTCTGATAACTGCCACACCTTCCCATGCTCAAGCTGCCTCAATGGACCTTTCAGTCTCAATTGTAACTCAGACGCCTCTTCTATCAGAACAGCACTATGCACTGCCTCTTTGTTTTGCTCTTCATTGGTCCATTGAAGCGCATCAATGAGAGCAGACTTTTGATGTAGTTAAGCAGCCCCTTCTTGGTTTTTGCTCATTTAAATCAACAATCTCTCCTCTTCTAATCACCACTTCTGTTTTCAGCTGTTCAGTAAGCTCACTAATCCGCCCCTGCAATTCCAACAGCTTCGATTCCATTTGCATTAGCTGTGCTTTTAGTTGGTTCATCTATGTATTTTGTAAATAAGTTAGTCTTTTGCAGAAATTTCTTCTGTTAGCTTCCTTACATTGGCTCTGAGAGAGGATATGGCTTCAGTTGCACTGGCCACCTGATCAGTCAATTTCTTCAATTGATCGGTCAGACTCTCATCCTGTACACTTGAATCGGACATTGTCCATTTCCTGATGAGAATAAAGAGTCTCAATGTTCTGTCTAAGCTGCTTGTGCTTGATCTCCCTGTCTTCTCAGCATTGTCACTTGTCTCCTGGTCTACTCAATCTCTTCTTGCTGATTGCTGCCCATTGCAGACTGGCTAACTCTCTCCAGCAGTTCAGCAGTCTGTTTGTTCTTGCGACCGTTCCCTTCAGTCAGTCATTGCACCTTGGTTTTGAGTGCCACCTCCCATTGTGTGCAGTCAGAGAGCTGACACTCCAAGTCCTTGAGTTCAGTGAAGGCTTGCTGTAACAGTTCATCTTGCTTGACCAGCTCCAGTGTCTAGTTAGTCAGCTGCTTCTGCACTGCCTCACCTCACACTCCTCTGCCTTTTCTGTCAGTGCCACCAATGCTTCTTGCTACCGCAAATCCATGTTGCAAGTGGTCAGGTTGGGCTTCTGGTTTTATGGTCACCAGAACAAGCTTGTGCAACTTTACCAATCCATTAGAGTCGTCACTGTTGTCTGATTTGCTCTGCATACTGTGCATATTTCTCGCTCACCACTGACCATTGACTTGACTTACTTGACTTAAGTCGCTTGCCAACTGAATGGGGCATTGCGTAACCTCATTTTTTTCAGCATGTCTCGCCATTGAGCTTTGTTTAGTGGATTGGCGGTCTCGTTTTTCAGATTGTCATGAACATTGTCTTTCCATACGGTTCGTGGTCTCCCTGCCGGCCTTTTCCTTTCTTGTATGTTTGGGCGGAATTCAAGCAACCTGTGTGGCAGCACGTTTGGGTTCATTCGTTTGATGTGTCCATACCATCTCAGTTGTCTTAGTTGGGCTAGCAGTGAAGCATGTGGCTGACCAGTCCATCTTCTCACTTCTTCATTTCTGATAAAATGGAACCACTGGATTTGCTCAATTTTCCTCAGGCTTTGGTTGTCAATAACGTTCAGCTGATTCTCGAGCCCTTTGGTCATTGTCCAGGTTTCTGCTGCTCATTTTTGTTTGGCTGGCAAGATCCATTACTGGACAGCTTTGCTCCAAGGTATCTGAATTTTTCCTTGAACTTGAACATTGACCATTAGTGCAGCAGAACCAAGTGTAAATAGTCATTCTTCTCTTCTTGGAGCTGCAGAAACTGTCAGAAGAACACACAAAGTCAGGCATGTACACATGCAATGTACAAAATAAATGAATTTCATTGGACCATTCTTCAATCAACGTTTCATCATTTTCAGCTGCAGAACCATCAGAAGAGCACACGCGAAATCCAAACTTATCCTTAATCCAAAGTCCTGATCTTCAGTCGTCTACATAAAACAGCCTGAGTGCTCCACCTTCACAGCTTCCACCATCAGCCGAATTTCGTGTCACAACCATCTTTCTGACTACGCTGAAGAGTGGACCAGCTCATTCACTCCTTGATACCTAGTGTGCTCTTCCACAAGGATCAGTCAGGCTTGAAAATCTGGACTGGAAGAATGGAGACAAAAATCAGTTGAACAGCTTTAAACAGCCCAGTTACTTAATGAGAACTAATGTGCCGCTCAACAAAGGTCAGTCTTGAAAATCTGGAATGGTAGAATGGAGACAGAAACCAATTGAACAGCCTTGAACTAATTTCTTCATTGGACATTTCTTCCATCAACATTTCTTCATCTGGAACTCAAACTTGACAGTACAACAGGGTTTTGTTCAGTAATCAAACTTGGACCATCTTCAGTGCTTTGCATTAACAGCCTCCACAATGCACAGCAGAGCCGGCCTACTTGCAACTGAATCCCATTCATTCACCCATGAGAGGTAGGTGCTCTTGAACAAAGGTGAGGCTTGAAGATCTTAACTGCTGGAATGGAGAAAGAAACCAGTTGAACAGCCTTACACATAGCAAGATGAGCGAATTTCTTTAGACTTTCTTCTTTTTTTGGATCTGTAGAAACTGTCAGAAGAGCACACACAATGTCCAAGCTTTTCTGTAGCCCTTTTTTCAGTGTAGTATTCAGTGTTGCGGCTATTGCTGGCCTTGACCGCCCACTCCACAGACATCTGACAAAGTTGTTTCCATTGTCTACAATCTTCTGCTAGATTATTGAGGATGTTCTCCCAGGAGCGGGAACTATTGGCAGCCCCATACTCCATCTTCAGAAAAGCAAAATCTGCCTGGATTTGCTTGAGCCAGGACTTCTTTGAAGCGTTGGGCACACACCTCCAGTCCAGAGGTCAGGTGTTGAATATCAGAAGAGAAACTAGATGGCTAGTCATAGCCAAACCATCAGTCACAGGCGTTTTGAATCAGCTGAGATGGTTGGTTGGCTCTGATTATTGCAACAAGCTCTGATGGCAGAATTTCGTGGATGTTCAAGAAGTGTGGAATTCAGCGTTGTGCAAACACAGTTCATTTGATGAAAGACTTCCAGCTTTTTCACGTTGGCTTCCAAAATTGTCCAAGTTTCCATTCCATAAAGCAAAGTAGGGTCCACCACTGCATTGAACACTCTCATTTTAGCTTTGGTGGAGATACCTTGCTGTGACCATAGTTTCTTCTTCAGCAATGCAAAAAGTACCACTTGCTTTCCCCAGCCAAGAGTCAATCTCGCTACTTGACACAGAGACACCACTAGCCACTCATGAACCCAAGTAATCAAGGAGTGTGACGTTCTCAATTGGCAAACCATTGATTTGCAGCTGCAGGACATCAGTGAGTGACAAACAATCTTTCCCACATTTATTCTAAGCCCCAACTTCTCTGCTGCCAAGTTGAGGCGGTCCGCCAGGGCTTGTGCAGAATGACGAATTGGCTAAGAGAACAATGTCAACTCTGCTGCCAAGTTGAGGCGGCCCGCCAGGGCTTGTGCAGAATGACGAATTGGCTAAGAGAACAATGCCAACTGTCGAATGACGAATTGGCCAAGAGAACAATGTCAACAATGTCAACTGAACAATGTCAATGCATCCACAACCTGGCCCATTTTTCTGTAGTCCTGATCTTCCATCATCTACATGCATCAGCTTGAGCGCCTTGCCTTCACAGCTTCCACAGTCAGTGTAAAATCAGCCCAATTTCAGGTCGCAACCACCTTTCTTTCTTCACCATCAGAAGAGACACACAAAGTACACACTTTTCTATAGTCCTGATCTTCAGTCATCTATGCAAATCAACTTGAGTGCTTTGCATTCAAAGCTTCCACATCAATGGTGAAATCAGATTTCAAGTCACAGTACTCTTTTTTACAATGTTCAACAGAAGATCACTCCATTCACCCATAAGAACTAGTGTGTTCCTTGACAAAGGTCAGACTCGAAAATCTGGACTGGTAGAATGGAAGAAGAAACCAGTTGAACAGCCTTACACATAGCAAGATGAGCGAATTTCTTTGGAAGACTTTCCTTCTCTCTTTGGAACTGCAGAAACTATCAGATGAGCGCACGTCCATTCACCAATTGTGACCTAGTGTGCCTGCTATGTCTGATAGAATGGAAACTGGAAACAGAATTGGTCATCTTCTTCTTTCTTCTTGTTGCCTGCCATTTTTTCTGTTCGTTTAGTCTCCTTGATCATCTTCTTTCTTCTTTTTTATGGACAAGAAGTCAAACTGCTTCTATTTAAGACTTCATATTCTTGAATGCGTTGAACCATACCACCTGCTGCCACTGTTGTTTGAAGTTGAATGCTGCTGAAACTTGAATTTTATCATGTTGCTTGAATTTTGCTGCTGCTGCCGCCGCCACTGATTCAATTCTTGAGTTTCACCTTCTTTTACTGCCCGAAAACTCTTCTGTACATGATGCCATGATGATAGACGTGTTCTTTTCATTTCTTCTCATTCGCAAAAGTAAGCTCGCACAAGCACAAGAGGGGGGAACGGCCGCAAATTTTCACAGACAAAAACCAATTGCAAAGCAGAACCAAAGCACCACTAGTACAAGTCAAACTTTAACTACAAAATGCCAGTTCTTTTGGGCAATAATGCCTGTATTTAGAGTTGCCATTATGTTTTGTTTGTTCATGGACAGCAATAAGCACCTGTGCATACAAGAACAAACTGAGCCAAACACACTCACTGCCCACTTCAAGAGTGTTCTGATCGCACCCAACTGAATCACATGCTAAGCGCGATGCAGCACTCGGTAAGCCAGTTCTACTCACACATACTTAGACTAATTTTTTCTGCTCCTTTTTGTAGTCGATAGTTTGTTTTTTGTTTTTATTATTTATTGCTGACAGAGGAGATGAGGACCCGGCTGGCTGCAACGTCTTGTCTCATCTGAGATATCAACGCACCGAGCATGTCTTTTGTCAGTGATCTGGACTTGCAGGACTGTTATTGAAGCAAAGTGACAGACGTGTAGAGGAGCTGACCGAACCGGAAAAGCAGGTTGGTGAGTGAGATGTCAGCGACAAACTTTTCCATAGGAAATGTTGATAACGAAGGAGCTGTTTGTTGAAGTACAGCTGCGTGTGACCAGATCTGCAAACAACATTTAAACAGGACATTAAGAAAACAGTTATTTTTAGTACAACTTACAAGGTAGCAGGTCACAGCACATCTGTCCATGAACCATTGTTTAGTGTAGGTATGAGAGAGAATAGGCCCATGAACTTCAAAAAGCGCACACTGCATCTAGAGTGCACTTGCTGTACAGACTTAGTCATATTGCAGGCAGTTACTAACTCCTTACTTAAGGTTGGAGTGTTGCGCGTCCAGTGGTCGCAAAAGCCATTTGTTTGACTGATGGCATCAGACCAGCGAACATTTACTTGAACACAAACCATGACGCTTGCACGAGATGAATGCACAGCAAAACTAAAAAAAGCAATTTTGGTCGTAACTAGAGTGCGAACAATACCGGAAAAACCGAATACCCGAGTACCAAAACGTGAGACCCTCAATACCTAATATACTTCCATAGCTGGGCAAAAATTGCATTTCGGTGAACAGATACAATCCTGTGGAGTAAGGGTACGCATGATTTTTTGCACTGGGATTAAAATTTTGAAGAGACCTGGTTGGACAGCTGCCCAACAGGGCGAGAAAATGTTTAAAAAATAGCCTTTGCGAAAGCGTTAAAAAGCCATTCTTAGTGTAAAATTAGCAGAAATTAACAGTTTTAGTACGCATAGTTCAATCGCGTTTTCGATAAATTATTTTCCTAACTCGGCCGGAAAGGGTGTACCACCACCACAGCACTCGGTACGTACGTACATGTACGGTACTGCTACATTCTGTACGCTAGAAATGACACAATTTACATTTCAGTTAAAAATAGGATAAGATTAATTACTGCTGTACTACTTGGAAAAGCTTTCTAAACCTAATCATCGATCAACCTTTTCGATTTTTCTAGATTAATTTTTCAGGTCAACATCGAATATTTTATCTTGACAGGTCCCAATTAGTATTGGGTATTGAGGGACAAAAACCCCAATACTTCGAAAGCACCCAATACCAGTTGCACTCTAGTCGTAACTACTGCAACGCATGACCGAGCAAGAGTTCACAAAAGTTAAAAACCAGCTCACCTGAACTTGGCAGCCAGCAGCCCCGCAGACCGAAGAGTTGTTTGAAGTTGGGTCCGTAGTAGAATAGCGTAGTAGTTGGAATCCCCACCTCATGTCAACTTTTTTTTTCTTTTTTGCTTTTTTCATTTTTTATTGGAGCAAGTATGCAGTACTGAGCTTAGCTATCCGAGTGTAGCGCGTGCTTCGGGTCAGCGCACTGCCAGAAACACAATTAAAACAGGCAGCGAGCGTGCTTGTAAACACTTTTTCTACCTGTCTGCAGAGTTGCTATTGCTATCAGGGACTACTCTCAAGTAGTTTAAAGCAGGACAAGCAGAACTGGCAAGAGTGACAAGCAGTGGTACAGAGATTTTGATAGACAAACAGGCCGTAGCTAACCGGGTGGAGGGGAAGAGAGCGTTAGAGAGCTGCCTCATCTGACTTGATTTCCATATTCAACACTGAACAGTTGCGTAGCTGTCGCACCAGTTGATTTCAGAGCAGCTCCCATCAGACAATGACACTCTCTGTTCTCACTGACTTCATCACTCTCAACTTTCCAACGCAGCAGCTTTGTCTGTGATACAGCAAAGAGGGTCACAACCGAACCAATCTTCCACTTTACTTAGACCAAAACCAAATCCTAAAATTGGCTCGTTAGGAATTGGAAAAACAAAAGGCAACTGTACGTTATAAGTTTCAGTCAGGATCCGCAGTCAGCAATACAAGACAGTACGTGCAGTGGCGTTTGGTATTGCAGCGCTCTCTCGATTTTCACAACGTCGAAGTCTCTCAGTTGTCACGTTTAACTCGAACGAATATCAATTTTCGTTTGATTTGCAATTGCGCAGCTTCACACAGTCAATGTTGCAGTGAAAAGTTCGTCTAACTTTTGTTGCTCGAGTTGAAGGGCAGCAGCAAACCAAGACTCTGAAAAAGAGCAGTTTTCTTTGCAAACGCAGAACAAAATGCAGCGCAACGTACGTGATTAAAATTAACACAACATCGTGCTATGCTGTTTGAATCAATCAAGTAAAGCTTGAAAAGTGAAGGACGACACTGCAGAAGCAGCTGCTACACACACATGATGAAGATGTCGTCGTCTCCGTCAGAAACACGGGACGCATGGAATTCAGCAAGTTTTCTTCAGTCGTCCACAATCGTTCCGACAAAGCAGGTACAGACAAAATGACACATCTGAAACGCTGTAACTTGTGACTGCAAAAGCACATGTCCAACTTTATAATAAAACCTACAGACACGAAACGCGTCCAGCACTCGCAGAAGCAGCGACAACAGCAGCAAAGGAAATTGAGCACTGGCGGCAGTGAGACCAATGTGAACATGCTTTGTCAATAGAACAAATGCCACACGTGGGCCGACATTATCGGTGGAGAACTCGTGTTTCTCTTTATTTCCGCAGCACCAGCAAAACCGACCAAACGCTCATTGTAAGCCACCTAGAAAACGCATGCGTACAATTACCAACAGTCAGGACAGGACGACGGAACCACACCTACAGTACATTTATTTAACACTATGTAAGCTTGCACCGAATGCAATCACTCCAAGTGAGCAAAACATGCACTAAAATACTGACGACCGACCCGACCGACGAGACGAGACGACAGCGTAATAATGCGATGCGACGTACCGTAAGAAAAGAAGCAGCGGTGAATGGCCTTACATAAAACGCGCGCAGTTTAAAAAGGTGGCGGACCGTATGTCTCACCAAGAATGCATAAAGGAGTAGCAAGAATGTGCCGCTCAGCGGCCTGCCGAGTGTCGATGCGCTGTACCAAAATTACTGGAGGGGTCGCGAATTTCGCGACCCCTACAGTAATTGCGCATTACAGCGCAACCTGATTTCTGAGCAAGAATGACGTCAACAAAATGTTTAGCGATTTTCTACAACGGCAATTCATTGCATACTCCAAAGACAGATTGAATATCCCTCTCAGAAATCAGGTTGCGCTGCAATAACTGCAATGCGCATGCGCAATTACTGGAGGGTTCGGGAAATTCGCGACCCCTCCTGAAATTTCAGGTGCGGTCGCGAATTTCGCGACCCCTCCAGTAATTTTGGTACAGCGCATCGACACTCGGCCGGCCGCTGAGCGGCACATTCTTGCTACTCCATTATGCATTCTTGGTCTCACGCAAGACTGCGTCGCAAAAAAAAACAAAGTAAAGACAAGTACCGATTCTTTGCACCAATGCCAAGAAGTGTGGTTGCCAAACGGTCGGACCACTTTCATCTCAACAGGACTGCTCTCATTCAGACGGAATACTTGAAAGAATCTCATCCATCAGAACCAAACCAATGAGGAACTAGTCAAGGTTCACTAAAAAAACTCAGTAAGAAGGAAACAACCACAAGAAGAAACAGGTATGACTCTTTACCAATGACTTGATCCAACATGACGGCTGCGCGGTTGCACAAACAAGCGGACCACCTCAACGCACAAACCAAATGCGTCTCGAAAATGAAAGTCTGAAACAAACAGCCTTATCACCGTTAGAGTAAAATGAGCAAGATGGGCATAGCGTACCAATTGATTCGACCCAATAAGACTGTTGTGGTTGACAAGCGGACCACTCTGCATGTATCCAATAGTTGACAAATAACCGTAGACCAAAAATCTTGCCTTCAAAATATCGGCTGAACACAAAACAAAAGTTACGAAGGTTTTCCCCTATTTGGCACTCACCAGGTTCTCTTTTTACATTTGAAAGTAGTGGTTGCGCAGCGAGCGGACCACTTTCATAATCCACAGCATCAACCAGCGTATAGTTGCTACTGACATTTCATTGGAAGAGAATGCCTGAATATGTACTGTAGTTGTGTGCAACGTGCAACTTTGTGAAAAGCGTTTACCATTGTTTGGACTAAGTGTGACTGGAGTGGTTGCTAAAGAAGACCGACCATTTGATTGCACACAGCAGTACTGCAGATCAATAGGTAGCACTGACACTGAACCCATCAGCCTTGATGAACGACGAGCCATGGTGCGCAGTTGAACTGCGTAAAAGCGAGACCACTTTCACCACTGGAGTTAAGAAGCAGACGGGGCGAAAGAAAGGCCTGAAACAAAGGTGTAGAAGCAACAACGACACAGCACTGCGTCTTTACCATTATCGCAGTGGCACCTGTCTGTGGGGTGGCTTGACAGCTGCACCACCCAACCACTCCACTCAGAAAACGAAGCAGACCTTTGCCGTCAAAACGATTGTTTCTACTGAAGCAAAAGCTGAAAGTACACTGTTAAGAATCGTACAGATAAAATTACAATAGCAGCTTACCGAAATTATTCTCCTATTTGACGACTGTGGTTGCATACAAGTGCTGGACCAGGTTGAAACTGAATTTAGAGATACTGATCAAAACAACTGGACAGTGAGCTAGAGCCAATACGACCGACTCGATCTTCCGGCAGAGAGAATGAGGCATACATCAGAACAGATTGAGGTGTCACTTTCTGACGTCTAAAAGCACAAGGCGTAAGCACAAAGTTTGTCAGGAGAACTGCGGCTTACAAACTTCTCCACTCTGTACTGCAGTTGTGGTCGCCTAACAGCGGACCACGTTGCTTGTATTCAGAGAATGCCATACAGAAATGACTTGAACACGAAAGCTACAAAAGGAAACCTAAAAGCAAGGTGTAGACATTCTTCTAAGAAGAGGTGAGAAAATACACTTACTTAAAATCTTTGCCAGCTTGACGACCGTGGTTGCATAGAGCTGGACCACGTTACATGTGCGCAAGCGAAGAGCACAAACAACTGTCCCCATCACTCTACGGCACAACTGGACACAGCCACTCGAACCTATCCGGATAGTCGATAAATGTAGAGCGAAATCTTGCCGTTCAAATATCGTCTGAATACAAATCAAATTGCATAAAGTGATGGATGTGATGGTTCTGTTTACCGGTTTCTCTTTTACAGTCCAAAGTTTTGGTTGCGCAACAGCAGGACCACCTCAACGATAGACTCAACTAACCTCGTCCACGTGTGAGCAAACCGAAGCGGAGATTATCTGAAGACAGTCAACTGTGTATGAATAAGAGGTGGGGAAGTGAAAAGTGTTTACTATCTTCCCGACTGCACTTGAAGGTAGTGGTTGCTGAGCAAGTCAGACCACTTCACCGCACAAAGCCAGCAATGCACATTTAGAAGCTCTAACAGCAGACGAATCCTTTAATTGAACAGCTGAAACAGAGTTCTGCATCCAGAACACTAACAGAAAGATGCGTCTTTACCATTATTCTGTTTGATCGTGCCGTGAGTGGTTGCATAAAACAGCGGCACCACATAGACCCTCGATTAAGAAAGTCACACGAACATCTCTGTCAACACGCAATGAATACGTTTGAAGGAAGCTAAAAGTACAGTGTACTTGACTGAACATTTAAAGTGGTATTAGCAGCTATGCACCGAAATCTTTTCTTCTATTTGACGACTGTGGTTGTCTGACAGTGCTGGACCACTTTGATTGAATGACGAAGAAACAGCCAGAGCAGCAAGAATGAGCCATGAGATGGATCCATGGATTTACTAGATAGCCGAATGAAAGAGCAGCTGACACAGAACTTGCAAAACACCTCGACCCAACTGCTCTGAGCGGAAACTAAAAGGAATTAGGGTAACAAAATCTGGTTAGAAAAACATCAACTCACCCTTAATAGATTGGATTTAACTGTTGTGGTTGCTTAGAGCTGGACCACTTGGACCGATTTATCCGAACACAGACATAGCAATGTCTCGCAATGAGCCACAGCAGTCGACACGACTGAACACCAAATCAAATGCAGATTCGGACAGACTGAACGCACCAAATAGCACTGCCAACCGAAAGCCACACTGAGCACAGCAGCTAAGATGGTTGGCTGAGAGACGAAGAAACACAGCCCGACAGCATTGCCTCAAGAAAATCTGAAAACATACCATAGTGTATGCACTAGAAGATAAAAATAATAACTTACCGACAGCTATATTTTAGATTGAGGACTGTGGTTGCTTAGAGCTGGACCACTTTGCATATAACTGAGCACAGAAGAATGAGTTAAGCGAATGCCACACGTTTGACATAGAATCAAGACACTCCAACAGACTGAGCGCAGGAAATGCCAAAAGTTGAACACAAAAGAATGAGCCATGGAAAGGTGACGCTACTTGACACCCAACCAAATGCTCACTCGAACTGACTGAACGCACTGCACTGATGCCACTCTAACTGATACTGAGGACGGCAGCTACGACGGACGCTGACAGACGTAGAGACACCAGACAGCACCGCAACAATCTTCTTGAACAAGACAGCATTATCGAAGAAAATCTAAAAAGAAAGCATTGGGTTGGGATTTGTATACGAAGATAAAATAATAATTACTGACTGCTTTCGTTTGGCCTGGCCACTGTGGTTGATTCAGCCGGACCACCTGGACGTAAACACAGAACAACATCCCACGCAAATTCGACACGACTTGACACCGAACTCCGACAGACTGAGCGCAGCAAATAGCACTGCAAACGAAAGCCACACTCGAGGACGGCAGCCAAGATGAACAGCCGACAGACACCAGAAAGACTGTCTGACTGTCGACTTGAACAAGAGAGTGCCCAAAAGACAATCTAAAAACAATCGTGGGCACTTCTACCTAAAATCAGAATCACCAACTTACAGATAAGTTTGTTTCAGCTTGACGACTGTGGTTGCATAAAGCCGGACCACCTTGCACGTAAACACAGAACAACATCTCACGCAAATTCGACATGCTTGACACCGAACTCCGACAGACTAAAGACAGCAATTGGACGGATGGCTGACTGTCGCAGAGACATAAATAAGAAAGGCAGCCCGACTGATTCGTCCTGAACGAGAGCATTAACGAATGAAAATCTGAAAACATACCTACAGTGTACGTACTAGAAGTTAAAGGTAATAACTTACAGACAGCTCTAGTTTAGCTTGACGACTTGTGGTTGCTTAGAGCTGGACCACTTTGCATGTAGCTGAGCACACAAAGACAGACCAATGTGTCACGTAGATTTGACACCCAACCAAGGCACACTCAGACAAATTGAGCACACAAATGTCACTGCCAATCAGAAGACTGCCTGACTGCTTCAAGAACCGAATACCAAAAAGTCTGAAAGCAAACTGTTGGGATTGCTGCAAATAAATGGCAAAATACTACATACTAACTTACAAATAGATTAGGCTCAGCTTGACATCTGTGGTTGCTTAGAGCCGGACCACTTGTATGTAACTGAGTACACTTGTATAAAGACAGACCAATGAGCCAACGTAAATTCGAGACGAATCGACACAAAACGAAGGCAGACCACAAATTGAGCGCACCGAATGCCACTGCCTAACCAAAGACTGTCTCTACATTCTATTATCGAATGAAAATCTGAAAGCAAACTGTTGGGATTTGTAGAAATATGGTTAGATTACTACATACTACTTACAAATAGATTTGGTTTAGCTTGACGGCTGTGATTGCTTAGAGCTGGACTACTTTGCACACAATTGAGCCACTTGGAACAGAGATCAATCAGACACGCGAATGTCACATGACTTGACACCGAATGAAGCAGCCTCAGACAGACTGCGGACAGCAACTAGATGGACGGCTGACCGACGCAGATACAATAGAAACGCAGCCGTCTGCATCGTCCTGAACGAGAGCATCACCGAAATAAAATCTGAAAACATACCTACAATGTACGTATTAGAAGTTAACGGTAATAACTTACCGACAGCTTTATTTTGGCTTGAAATCTGTGGTTGCTTATGTAGAGCTGGACCACCTGAACGTAACAGAGCAACTGAACACAGCAGAATGACACCGGTGAATGTGACACGACCCGACACACAACCTGAAGGCTCCCTCGACAGACTGATTGACTGCGCAAGATGCCACTGCCAAACCGAAGACTGCCTAACTGCCTCAGCAATCGAATTTCGAATGAAAATCTGAAACCAATCTGATTTGTACAAATAAGGTTCTAATACGAAATACTAGCTTACAAATAAATTTGGTTCAGCTTGACAACTGTGGTTGCTTAGAGCTGGACCACTGCATGCAATCGAGCGCCACTGAACACAGACCAATCAGATACGCCAATGCCACATGACTTGACACGAATGAAAGCAGACTTCGGCAGATCAACGCACCATTGCCCAACAGCACATTGACACGTAGCAAAGACACCAGCTGACAGACGTAGAGAGATCAGAAACACTGACTGTCAACTTTCTGTCTGATCTGTCTAACTGAACAAGAGAGTGACACCAAAGAAATCTAAAAAGTTAAAAGCAATCTTGGGCATTTGCATTAAAAATCAGAATCAGCAACTTACAGATCTACTTGCTTCAGCTTGACGACTGTGGTTGCATGAAGGCGGACCACTTTGCACTAAGTGGGCACATTGAACGCAGCAGAATGAGCATGGAAACGTGACACTCAACCAAATGCAAACTTGAACAGACTCAGCGCACTCTCACTGAATGCCACTGCCAACGGATACTGCACAGAGTAATCGAAGGATGTGTGAAGCGAAGACGTGACTGAACAGCCAACCAATGCACTCTCGGAGACACCGAGCGCACTGTCACTGAATGCCGATAGAAGACCACACTGAGTGAGCAGACAGACACAGACATCAGAATGACTGACTGCATTCAACGAGTAAGAGAGCGTTATTGAAGAAAAATCTAAAAGCGTAGAGTTAAGAACATTCTTATGAGAAAGCGAGGAATACCAACTTACAGATAGCTTTTCAAAGCCTGCCACTGTGGTTGCATAGAGCTGGACTACCTTTCATGTAACTGAACACACTGAACACAGACCACACTACTTGACACAAATGAAGGCTCACACCAATAGATTGAGCAAACCAAATGCCACTGTCAACCGAAAGCCACTGAGTTATGCAGCAAAGATGAACAGCAGACAGACGTTGAGACACCAGAAAGACTGTCTGACTGTCTCAAGTGGAACAAGAGAACGCTACTGAACGAAAATCTAAAAACAAAGCGTTGGGATTTGTACAAAGAAGATTAGAATTACAACTTACAGACTGCTTCGGTTCAGCCTGAGTACTGTGGTTGCATACAGCCGGACCACCTTTCATGTAACCGAGCACATAGAACACAGAAGAATGAGCCTCGTGAACGTGACACCACTTGACACAGAATGAAGGCAACTCCGCTCTGACAGATTGAGTGCGCCACTGCCAATAGAAGAGTACACTGAACTGACGCGCAGCTCAGACAGCAGCAGACAGATGTAGAGAGATCAGAAACAGCTGACTGCGCCATCTTGAACAAGAGAGCTTTGCAGAAAGAAAATCTAAAAAGAAAGTGTTTGGATTTTTACAAAAAATAGAATTGCAACTTACAGACAGTTTGGTTCAGCATGAGGACTGTGGTTGCATAGCGCTGGACCACCTTGCAATGTAACTGAGCACACTGAAAACAGCAGAACGAGGTAGGTGAATGTGACACGGACTTGTCACACTCCGAGCGCACCACTGCCATTCGAACAGCACATTGACGCGCAAAGACAGCTGACAGACGAAGAAAGAAAGTGCACTGCCAGACACAAATCAGCGCACGATTTGAGATTCCACTGCCAGCTTGAAACCGTGAACTGAACACCAGATCGAAGTTGAATTGAAGAGATTGAGCACACCACTCCACTGTCACTCGAGCAGCACAGACACGCAGCAAAGACAGCACCTGACAACGCAGAGAGAAAGTGCACTGCCAGACACGAATCAGCGCACGATTTGAGATTCCACTGCCAGCTTGAAACCGTGAACTGAACACCCGATCGAAGTTGAATTGAAGAGATTGAGCACACCACTCCACTGTCACTCGAGCAGCACAGACACGCAGCAAAGACAGCACCTGACAACGCAGAGAGAAAGTGCACTGCCAGACACGAATCAGCGCACGATTTGAGATTCCACTGCCAGCTTGAAACCATGAACTGAACACCCGATCGAAGTTGAATTGAAGAGATTGAGCACACCACTCCACTGCCATTCGAACAGCACATTGACGCGCAAAGACAGCTGACAGACGAAGAGAGAAAGTGCACTGCCAGACACGAATCAGCGCACGATTTGCGATTCCACTGCCACCTTGAAACTGCGAACTGAACACCCGACCGAAGATGAAATGAAGAGATTGAGCACACCACTCCACTGTCACTCGAACAGCACAGACACGCAGCAAAGACAGCAGCTGACAGACGAAGAGAGAAAGTGCACTGCCAGACACGAATCAGCGCACGATTTGAGATTCCACTGCCAGCTTGAAACCGTGAACTGAACACCCGATCGAAGTTGAATTGAAGAGATTGAGCACACCACTCCACTGTCACTCGAGCAGCACAGACACGCAGCAAAGACAGCACCTGACAGACGAAGAGAGAAAGTGCACTGCCAGACACGAATCAGCGCACGATTTGAGATTCCACTGCCAGCTTGAAACTGTGAACTGAACACCCGATCGAAGTTGAATTGAAGAGATTGAGCACACCACTCCACTGCCATTCGAACAGCACATTGACGCGCAAAGACAGCTGACAGACGAAGAGAGAAAGTGCACTGCCAGACACGAATCAGCGCACGATTTGAGATTCCACTGCCAGCTTGAAACTGCGAACTGAACACCCGATCGAAGTTGAATTGAACAGATTGAGCGCACCACTTCACTGTCACTCGAACAGCACAGACACGCAGCAAAGATAGCACCTGACAGACATAGAGAGAAAGTGCACTGCCAGACATCAAATGAGCGCACGACTTGAGATTCCACTGCCAGCTTGAAACTGCGAACTGGACACCCGATCGAAGTTGAATTGAACAGATTGAGTTGAGCGCACCACTTCGCTGTCCCTCGAACAACACAGACACGCAGTAAAGACAGCACCTGACAGACGTAGAGAGAAAGTGCACTGCCAGACACGAATCAGCGCACGACTTGAGATTCCACTGCCAGCTTGAAACTGCGAACTGAACACCCGATCGAAGTTGAATTGAACAGATTGAGCGCACCACTTCACTGTCACTCGAACAGCACAGACACGCAGCAAAGATAGCACCTGACAGACGTAGAGATTAAGTGCACTGCCAGACATCAAATGAGCGCACCACTTGCTTAAGATGCCAAAAAACTGGAACTGAGTCAGCAGCCACGAACAGCAGACAGACGATTGACTGTAGAAAGCGATAGCAGACAGACACATAACAGACTGACTGACTGACTGCTCACTGCACGTTAAAGATGAGACCGGGAAACGGCTCGACGATCAGATTGGAGCGCGAGTTGACGTACAAGTCTCTCTGAGCCTCTTCCAAGTGACACTTGCACAGACCCGAACTGCCGGCTCCCACGCCTTCGCGCATGAACTTCAGCCGCTTCGCACCACTGATGACTCTGCCGGTGACCGGGTGCAGACCGTTGCGAACTCGGTACCACTTCAGACTGACTTCCGGAGCGGTGGCGTCGTCCACAAACTCCTCGAACTTGAAGCCGCACCAGCCGCAGAACTCTACAACAACACAAACGTACATATACAGTATAGATTAAAAAAAATGTCCCATCGCTTTTTCGGCCTTCACTCAAACGTTTCGTTCTCAGTCACTTCTTTACCGATTTGGCTCAAATTTTCAGCAAAAATTAACAACATGGTTGGCTAAATATTCTGCAAGTTTAGTGCCAAAATTCCGACTTATACTGGTTTTATTACCCGAAAACTAGGAATGAGGGTGGTCCACGCAAATTTATTTTTTTTCGGTAATACAAGGAGTACAGTCCTGAAACTTGCAGGAATGATTGGTGTTGCTATTGGGCATAACATACTAGGCGGGCAGCCGTGTAGCTCAAAGGGCACTAAAATGGGGGAATTTCAAAAACATGAGTGAAAATCCCATAGTTAAGAAATCTGCACCTTCTAGAATCAAAGCACTGAATCTGTTGTTAATCAACATAGATTGTAGCAGGAAGTTCGACAAATAAATGAGCCTGATATATAAGCTCTGTTCCACACCATAGTAACCATCCCTGCAGCGTTTTTTGAAAATTGAAAATCTTTAGAATCGCCATTTTGCCGGTTTTACGAAGAAAAGTCACATTTCGTCATGTTTTTGAAATTCCCCCATTTTAGTGCCCTTTGAGCTACAGGGTAGCCCGCTTAGTATGTTATGCCCAATAGCAACACCAATCATTCCTGCAAGTTTCAGGACTGTACTCCTTGTATTACCGAAAAAAATTAAATTTGCGTGGACCACCCTCATTCCTAGTTTTCGGGTCATAAAACCAGTATGAGTCGGAATTTTGGCACCACACTTGCAGAATATTTAGCCAACCATGTTGTTAATTTTTGCTGAAAATTTGAGCCAAATCGGTAAAGAAGTGACTGAGAACGAAACGTTTGAGTGACGGCCGAAAAAGCGATGGGACATTTTTTTATCTATACTGTATATACGTAGGTGATTGTGTTCCCTAACGTATACCTATACATGTGACGCAAAATTTCGGAATTTTAGTTTCACTTCAATTATAATAATATAATTTTTGTTGTTTATGGTACCAGTACAGTATCAGTGCCAGCAAAATGCGTACGTACCTTTGTGTTTGGTGGCGATGTGTCGTTTGAGCACGGCGTTGGCGCACGGACCGGAGTAGGTGACGCCGCACAACAGACACTGCTTGCCGGTGCTGCCGTCGGCCATCTCCACTGATCTTCTTGCGTGCACCTCTGCATCTTCTTCCGCCTGCTCCGCCACCTCCATGGGGTCCTGATCTTGTTCCATGGGTTCCTCTCTCTCCTGCACTCTCTCCTCTTGCTCTTTCTCCTCTTCCTCTCTCTCCTCTTCCACTCGCTCCTCCTCCTCTCTCTCCTCCTGCTCTCTCTCCTCCTCCTCGCCGCCAGACAGACCGGGCATTGACTCATCCAAGGACACGTTGATGTTGGCAGCACGACGTTGCAGATCGGTGACTTGATCCTGCAGTCTGATGTTCTCGTCGCGCAGATGTCTCCTGTTCTCCAACAGAGCGTCGTACTCGGTTTGCAGTCTTTCCATGTCATTGAAGAACTGCTGATTGTCGGCGTTGACGGTGTCCAGAGCAGCGCGCAGTTGTCCGATCTCTTCGACGAACTGGCGATTGTCTGCGAACAGCCGGGTGTTGTCCTCGTACAGACGTCTGTTGTCATCATGCAGCGGTTTGTTCTCGCTGTACATGTTCTTGTTGTCCTGGAAGAGCCGCTCGCTCTGTCTGGTGGCGGTGTCCAGATCGGCCTCGAAGTCCCGGATCAACTTGGCCATCTCCTCTCGCTCTTTCTCCGACCTTGTCAGAGTCTTGCGGGTGTTATGGAGCTCCAGGTAGATGGCGTTCTTGTCTCGCGCCTCGTCTCGCTGTCGTTGCAACTCTTCGATTTCCATCTCGAACGTCTGCTGTGCGTCGTACAACAGCAACAGCTCGTCGATCAGGTCCTCTCTGGAGCGCTCCTCAAAGCGGACTCGACGCGGATCCTGGATGACGGGTGGACTCAGATCTTGCTGGAGACCGATCCGGATGCTCTTGGGTGGCGACACGTCCTTGTTCTTTCTCAACTCGACGGAGGTCTTGCGCTTGCGTGCAGACACAAAGGCTTGACACGTCTCGTTGTCATCGTCACCACCTGCGCCGTTGTCGTTGGCGTCTTCCTCCTCCTCAAACGCGCTGTCTTCCTCCTCCTCAAACGCGTCTTCTTCCTCCTCCTCTTCAAACTCCTCATCTTCCTCCTCCTCTTCAAACTCCTCATCTTCCTCCTCCTCTTCAAACTCCTCATCTTCCTCCGCGACCAATGTGGCTGCCGCAGGAGGCGACCTCTCCGAAGCCAATGGTGCTGCAACGGGTCGTTGGTCCTTTCTGGTGTTGGCACCGATGGGCGTGCCCTCTCCTTGCTCAACTCCTTCCACTCTGTCTTCTTCCTCCTCCTCGACCAATGGGGCTGCCGCAGGAGGCGACCGATCTGATGCCAATGGTGCTGCACCAGATCGTCGGTTGTTTCCGTTGGTGTTCTTGGCACTGATGGGCGTGCCCTCTCCTTCCTCGACTCCATCCACTCTCCCTTCCTCCATCTGTCTCTGTCTCACTCTCTGTCTCTCTCTACACAACACAACACAACAATTGAACTCGGAATAGCAAGAGGATGCGTGCGAACACTAGCGTCTTGCAGGTCAGAGGACAAAGAAACGCAGCATGCAGATTTGCGACGGTTGGTTCGCTGGGTCTCGCAACGAAAATATACTACTGTATCAGGCTGCGTACACATAAACGTGAGTCACTTTAACTTGTGTTGTTTTGGTGTGCTGCATCGTCTCAATTCACAGCTTGTGTACATTCTATAAATGAACGTTTGTACTACAGTAACACACTTATGTACGTACGCACTGCTTTATCCATTTGACAGCCCTCACAGTTTGTCTTGCGTAGCAATGGTGCCCAATTACCCCGGATGATGACTTGATTTGTAGCAAATGAAATTACACATATACGTACTGTACTACCCTAAACACTTAGACTTTGATTTCATCTATTGCATCTGAAATTGCAGCCATTCGGAAGCATGGACATAGACAGCATGAACATGCGTGCTGCCTTGTTGGTGAAAACAAAACTCAACCGTATCGTTTTGCATTTTTGCAAGATGCAACTTTAGTTTAACTTTGAGCCGATAGATGGCAAGTATTAGGTACTGTTGATTGAGTATACCGAGCCGATACCAAAAATGGGTATTTTTGTGAATACCTACCCTATAAATAATACCTACCGATTCCAGGTATTATAATAAATACCAATACCGGGTATACCGATTATTTTGGGAATCGGTATTTTTTGTCTAGCATAGTGCAATTTTTATCGAAAATTTCCCATGATCAAAATGGTTTCTTTGTAATTTTGTATTTTTTTCTCGTGTTTGATATTTTGACTGCCCTTTCTGGGTCGCGTTCCAGGAAACGTTTATACGCTAACAGCTGAATGCGACGACGAAGCAAGTAGTGGCATTGGCATGATTGAATTGAACTGAATTGAAAACGTTTATTCATATGAAAAGGACGGTAAAACTGCTATTGCAGGATAGGCCCTTTGACTAGAAACGCACTTGAGCCAACATTACAGATTACAAGACAATACACTAAAATCAAACCATGAGAATGTCAAGTAAAACAACAAAGTCGGTAAACTCAACAGATCGTAGAAAACGACGAAACTCCAAAAGAGACAAGGCAACATGTCTTTCCAAGCACCTATATGCTGTACAAGAAAGAGGCTTTAGAACGACTGAAGCGGCAAGAAGGAACAAAAACAGACATTCGATGTTGATTCCTGAGTGGTCGGACTGGGTTCCTACTGTACGTACGATACGATACGATACGCATCCAGCAGGTAGGTTGCGACGCTCATTCACATACTTGTAGTAGGTACAGACTTTACGCTCAGTTACAATTCAATTATATTCTACATGATAAAACTTTCTCAAGCTGAACACTGTTTTGCCAGCAAAATTGAGGACTCGCAGCAGCATTTGGTCGAATACGATGGTGGCGCTGCTTGTATGACCGCCGATGCGTAGTACATCTTTGGCAAGACCGTAGTTTCAATCACTCAATGCGTTTTCAGGGACAAGCCAGACTGAAAAAAATGAGTGCTCGTTTTCATACATGTACTAGGGAGGTTTGGGGGATTACCCCTAGCTGGAAAGGCCAAATGCCCCTCTCCCGACCAAAAATACAAGTAGTAGTAGTAGTGGCTCCAGTTACAACTAACTAACTAAACAAACTGGCTCAGAAATTTGCTTAAAATTTGCTTGAAAAGCCTTTGGAAACCGAATTTGGCGTTTCCACTGCTTATATTTAAGAGAAATCGGTGTTTTTGTAAGCCCTTTTTGTCATTTTTTGCTTGTTTTCAGCTCTAAACGCTATTTGGCAACATAACATAGCACAACTGAAAAAACGTGCTAAAAACGCATTTTCAGCCTGTAAATTCCAGGCGTTTTGGAGCTTCTTGAAGTTTTGGACCGCTCTCTGGGCGAAACCCCCTCCGCCCGGAGCTGTTGCATGTATGTATGGCGAATTTTATAGATAAACTTTGAAACTGAAGTCTCAACGCAGTTCTAGCGATGGGAGTTTATTTTATCAGAATAATCAATCAACGCAGTTCTGGCAATGGGGTTTATTTTATTAGAATAATCAATTAGTGTTCAAGGCCCATTTCACCAACTAGTCAGGGTAGTAGGTGGGTGGAGTACTGTTGATTGGGTATACCGAACCCATACCGAAACGATTCCAGGTATTTTAATAAATACCCATACCTGGTATACCGATTATTTTGAGAATACCCAGGTATTTGGGAATCGGCAATTTTTTGCCCAGCTTAGTGCAATTCTTATCGAGAATCCCCTATTATCACAATGTTTTTTTCTGAAATGCTGCATTTTTGGGGCATGCAGAAACACATTCTATTTCGATATCCTTCCAAAATATCGAATTTGAAAAATTTTAGTCCTCTGACGTAGTGCGTTCGTCCTCCGTTGCAGTACGTACGTAATTCCGTTATGCGAGATTCTATCTGAAATGCATACAGCTTATATGATGCATACAGTACGTACGTACGTACGTAGTTGTACTACGTAGCACAATTGATGCACACCCAAACTGCACTGCAGTCTGCCAAACCTTGCAATACTGTACACCCAAGAATATTTCACGAGGTCGGCAAAATCACTAATTGCAAGAAGCTTTACACAATCACACACTACCGTATGTAGCTTATCAAAATACGCAGTAAACTTAAAACTGCGGAAATCGTCAAGTCTGATCAGTTTGCAGTCCTGAATACCACAGCCAACAACTTCTTTACCACTGTAAAGACCACCGACCGCCAATCATCTGTCAGATTCCACTCAATGTGTAGCACTTCTACGAGAAGGTAACTTGACACTAAAGTAAAACAATAACCACAACGCAACTGATCTACAAAAAGAATTTATTCGTAAAGCCAATGAAGATGCATGAAGAGGCAAGACCCGGGGTGACATGATAAGGCAGGGGTTTGCAGAGTTTTTGTGCAAAAAGTTGATATAAACTCTGCCTATGCACCCATGGCACGTACAAAACCTTGCACCATTTACGAATTTCCTACGCAAACTATGGAGTGGTTCCGCTCCAGCGTATCGGCCGAATAGTCATCTCGACTTGAAAGATTCAAAGACGTCCGACACCATTTCGAACCAGTCATAAAGCCACAGAGTCAGGATGCCAGTGCAGAGCATTTCGGGTTTCGATGACAGGTAGTACGTAGAAAAAGGAGCTCAAGCAAACATACGTAGGACGGGAAAATTCGGAGGGGGTCCCCGAAAAAAAATTTAATAAAAAACGCCTATTTTGCCTTAAATAAGAGAAAATTTTCTCCCTCCGGGAGGGGGTAAACCCCTCACCCCCGACCCATGTATGGAAGCAAAGCTTTGAAGCA
This sequence comes from Sabatieria punctata, assembly GCA_030248155.1. Classification (NCBI taxonomy): domain Eukaryota; kingdom Metazoa; phylum Nematoda; class Chromadorea; order Araeolaimida; family Comesomatidae; genus Sabatieria; species Sabatieria punctata. The sequence continues at coordinate 43,783 of JASANB010001835.1, forward strand.
GTTGAGAGAGGAAGCAGCAGGTAATGCAAACCAGACCTGTCTGAAGCACAACACATTGAGGTCACGCCCGTCAGATTTTACACACTCTGCTTAGCCATTCGGACACTCCTATTTGCTGCCAGTCCATTTGATTGGGAAGCTGGTCTGAAAGCCACCAGTCAACAGACAGACAAGACAACGCACAGACAACTAATCGACAACGGTGCAGTGAAAACTTCTAAGGAACCACTCACACTGATCCGCTTTGACCTGGCCACCAGCCACACAGGACGTCCGACATAAAACGAACAAACGTAAGGGCACTGATCCTTACAGTAAATACAGTACGTACACGACCTTAGCTTAGGTTTAGCTACCTTCTATTACCAAAGTGGTCAATTGTAGCTGCTGCTGCTGCTAATACAGTGAATCTTTGTAGTCAGAACGATTTGGCACGCTAGAAAGACTTTGTCCAGAGCACGGGCACCAGCCTCATACTGTACATAGAAAGTCTGTAGTGAGTAGATGGCACGTACTTTACATACGCATGGAGATGGTTGTCACACGGATTTGTTTGATAAGTGTCTTGGTGGTACGTAGTGCTGGCGTTCTTGCATTCACAGCTGAAAGTAGTAGTTTGCAACGCTAAACACTTTGAACGGTTTCAAAGCCTTTCGGTCAGTCATAGCCAGAGCTTAC
>JASANB010001836.1:0-65004 GCA_030248155.1 Sabatieria punctata
GTGTCAAATCAAATGATTGCTTATATTACTGATTTATGCTGTTACTTATGATTAATTACAGACGCAAAGTATATGGTTTTACTACACATTCATTATATAAGAAAGAGGATGCTGTTTCTATTTTAGATCTTTCTAGGTTACGCTTCAGATCCTTTTCAATGTCCTTCTGCTTTCCGATTTTTTCGAGGACACGTCCGTTATGCAATAAAAATTGCCTTATGCAATAAAAATTTCTCTAAGCAAATGTCGATAGAATGCTTGAATGGCATGTAGTATGTCCTAGACAAAAGCCGCCTAGCCGCGGCATGCACAACAGTAGATGTATGTATGTACATGCTGTACGTATGCACAGTACGAACAGAATGATAAGCATGCAAATTACGATTACGCATGATGTATTGTAGTAGAACCGACGAGTTGTTGTTACTAACCCCAGTGATCATGTCGGGCGTGTCCAAACACCCAAAGCTGACGGTCGGAGAGAGGATTGGCAAACGATTCGTAGTCATCAAGAAAGTGGGAGAGGGCGGTTTTGGGGCGGTCTACAAAGTGCGAGCCCAAGATACAGGTCAGGTGTACGCGGCCAAGACCGAGTGGAGCGATGCCAAAACAAAGATACTGCAGTCGGAAGTGTCAGTGATTCAAGAGCTGCAGACGAGAGCGCACAAGATCAAAGAGCCCAATCACTTTTGCCGCGTCGAGTGCAGAGGAAAGACAAATCAATTCACCTATGTCATTATGACTTTAGTCGGGCCCAGTCTCTACACACTGAAGAAACGAATGCCAGCCTTGAAATTCACCTTGTCGACGGCTCTGCGGGCCGGAATTCAGTGTCTGCGCGCCGTCAAACATCTACACAACATAGGCTATCTTCACCGCGATGTCAAACCCTCCAACTTCTGCGTCGGATACAGAGAAGCCAACGATCAGCGCACCATTTACTTAATCGATTTTGGATTGTGTCGCAAGTTTACGTACAAATCTGGCAAAGTCAAAAGCCCACGAACAGCAGCCCACTTCAGAGGCACAAGTCGGTACGCGTCAATCAACTGTCACCTGGGTCTGGAATCAGCGAGGAAAGACGATTTAGAAGCCTTCTTATACCAACAAATTGAGCTGACCACACGAGAACTGCCTTGGCGTCTTATCACCGACAAGAACACCGTGCTCGAGTACAAACAGAGGTCGCGCACTGCGGCCGGACTGACTCATTTGCTACTGGATTGTCCACCGCAGTACAGAGAAATGATAGTTTACGTGGACTCGTTGAGCTACTGGGACACACCGAACTACGACCTGTTGACTGCCCTACTCACACAAGCCATGATTAACAACCAATGCACTCACCAACAGCCTTACGACTGGGAACTCAGCTTGGATCAGTTGCGAGCCGTCGACTGGCGACCAGACAAACGACAGCCACGGAAAGCCGCCACGCCAGTCCCCACCACCTGCAGTCGACCGACCACTAGAGCGCCGACAAACATCAACCGATCAGTCTCCAATCGACCCGCCACTTCGGCGCCGACCGACACCAACCCACTGCCCACAAACACCAATCGACCCGCCACTTCGGCGCCGACAGACACCAACCCACTGCCCGCAAACACCAGTCAACCTTCAGTTCCAGAGCCTCCAGTCACCATTCAACTGGCGACCGACCGCCCTTTACATATTGAACCCGTTAACACCACCAATGCTTGCTCGGCACCAACTCAAGTTACTATTTTGTGATTAAAACTATGTATACCTAGCAAAATTACTGTTATGTTAGTTACTGCACTTGCAAGCAGACTCCGAAACTCAATTAAAAAACAGTCATTCTCATTACATTTTTGTCTTTCGCATTTTGTCGGACGTGTTTCAGTGCTTGTTTCTTTAATTCCAACTAAAAAAATCGGAATTCTCATTGGCATTCGCAGGCGTTCCATGAGCTGACCACCCCACGCGCTTTCCAGGTACAGGTAGAAAATAATCGCCTAAAATTCGATTCGAAAATTCGTCAAAACTGTTGGTTTTGTCTTCATATTGTTTTTTTTTTTTATCGTTCCTATTGTTCCTTCCTGTTACACAAACATTGTACAGTCAGGGAAATAACAATATATATGGTACCAGTATACATATATGGAACTGGTACTGGAACAGATTTCTTAACTATGGGATTTTCGATCATGTGTTTTAAATTCCCGTTTTAGTGCCCTTTGAGCTACGGGTGCCCAGTCAGCATTTTATGGCCAATAGCAACACCAATCATTCCAGCAAGTTTCAGACACATACTGTTTGAATTGCCAAACAAATTAGAATTTAAATGGACCACCCTGATTCTTAGTTTTCGGGTCATAAAACTAGCACGGATTAGAATTTTGGCACCAAACTGGCACAGTATCTACGTACCCAGTCATCTTGTCAATTAATCCTGAAAATTTGAGGCAAATCGATAAAGAATTGACCGAGAAGGAATCGTTTGCACAAAGTTCGAAAAAGGGGTGGATGTTTTTTTGCCCCTACTGTAGTTGAGAGTAGTTAATGCGAAAAGAAAGAAAAGGTTTATTGAGCTGAGTAGAGGAGTACATAGACGAGTAGAGAGAAATGTCAGTTAGTTCTGTATGTTGTTGTAGATGGACTCGAGTTCTGATGCCATGGTAGCAAAGGTGGGCCGCTGTTCAGGGACCTCCGACCAACTTCTCTGCATTAAAGTGACCACGCCAGGGGGCATACGGCTCGGCGGCTGCATTCTGCACTTCGTGATAAATTTGCACCACTGACATGCCTGGGTATGGCTCTTGACCGCTACTGAACGTCTCCCACATCATTATGGCAAAGCTGTACATGTCTGTCATCTTGGTGTAGAGGGCTAAAGAATCAGGCATGGAAGAGAACGTACTGTGCGTGCAGACCTACATACTGTACCTTGCGTCAGCGTCTCTGGGGCCAACCATCTGATGGGAACTTTCTGCGATTCTGTCATCTTGTACTTGTCCGTCTTAACAGTCAGTCCAAAGTCTGAGATTTTGACCACACGGTCTTCGTTGATCAGACAGTTGCGGGCAGCGATGTCTCTGTGAATGCAGTTCTTGTCGTGTAGGTATTCCATGCCTCGGGCGGCGTCCAAACATAACTTGAGTAGCTCGGCCGCGCTCATAGTGTCTCCCTTCTTCTCGCAGTACTTGTCCAGCGGGCCACCAGTCACCAGCTCCATCACAATCATAATCGGTTCTGTTTCAGCTGCCACTCCAAAAAGCCGCACTACATTCTCATGATGGTACTCACGCATTAATCGGATTCTTTCATGAACTCTGCAATTTCTGCCTTTGTTATCTGACGTTCACCTTGAGATCGATGTCGCTTGATGGCCACCTTAATCTTGTCGGACTTGAGAGTGAGAATTCCTTCAAAAACTTCCCCAAACGCTCCTTCGCCTAGTTTCTTGCTTAGCTTGATCTGGTCGTGTTTCAGTTCCCAGTGTTCCTTGCCGATCGGGTTCTTGAGAGTGGCCGGAAGTGCTGCGAAGAATGTTTTTAAATTCCACAATTTCAGTGCCCATACTTGTGCCTATAGTCAATGTAATAAGCGATAACGAAAGCGTGACTGAACCACAGTAATGTTTAGAGATTGTTCCGTAAATAGCAGTGTGTGGCGGAGGAGGCATCATTTGTTTATTGTGTTGTATTGGTGATGACGACGCCACCGGTAAAGCAGTCGAGTCCGAAGGAAGTCGAAGAGAAGCCGCAAGGGCAAGTTGTTAGGCGACGAAGAATACTACCATGGCTTGGTGCCGCGAGAAAACATTGAACGGATGCTGAAGAAAGACGGAGACTTCATCGTGCAATACACCGAACACCAGGGCCAAAAATTTCACGTGATTTCGGTATTTTGGAAAGGAAAAATCAGACACATTGCGGTAAAGGATGCGCCTGGAGGAAAGGTGACTGTAGACAAAGTGCAATTCGACAGCATACAAGAAGTGGTGCGACAATGCAAAGATCAACCGGTGACGGCCACCTCCGGCGCACTCCTCAAGAACCCGATCGGCAAGGAACACTGGGAACTGAAACACGACCAGATCAAGCTAAGCAAGAAACTAGGCGAAGGAGCGTTTGGGGAAGTTTTTGAAGGAATTCTCACTCTCAAGTCCGACAAGATTAAGGTGGCCATCAAGCGACATCGATCTCAAGGTGAACGTCAGATATCAAAGGCAGAAATTGCAGAGTTCATGAAAGAATCAAGATTAATGCGTGAGTACCATCATGAGAATGTAGTGCGGCTTTTTGGAGTGGCAGCTGAAACAGAACCGATTATGATTGTGATGGAGCTGGTGACTGGTGGCCCGCTGGACAAGTACTGCGAGAAGAAGGGAGACACTATGAGCGCGGCCGAGCTACTCAAGTTATGTTTGGACGCCGCCCGAGGCATGGAATACCTACACGACAAGAACTGCATTCACAGAGACATCGCTGCCCGCAACTGTCTGATCAACGAAGACCGTGTGGTCAAAATCTCAGACTTTGGACTGACTGTTAAGACGGACAAGTACAAGATGACAGAATCGCAGAAAGTTCCCATCAGATGGTTGGCCCCAGAGACGCTGACGCAAGGTACAGTATGTAGGTCTGCACGCACAGTACGTTCTCTTCCATGCCTGATTCTTTAGCCCTCTACACCAAGATGACAGACATGTACAGCTTTGCCATAATGATGTGGGAGACGTTCAGTAGCGGTCAAGAGCCATACCCAGGCATGTCAGTGGTGCAAATTTATCACGAAGTGCAGAATGCAGCCGCCGAGCCGTATGCCCCCTGGCGTGGTCACTTTAATGCAGAGAAGTTGGTCGGAGGTCCCTGAACAGCGACCCACCTTTGCTACCATGGCATCAGAACTCGAGTCCATCTACAACAACATACAGAACTAACTGACATTTCTCCCTACTCGTCTATGTACTCCTCTACTCAGCTCAATAAACCTTTTGTTTCTTTTCGCATTAACTACTCTCAACTACAGTAGGGGGCCAAAAGATATCCACCCCCTTTTTAGAACTTTGTGCAAACGATTCCTTCTCGGTCAATTCTTCATCGATTTGCCTCAAATTTTCAGGATTAATTGACAAGATGACAGGGTACGTAGATACTGTGCCAGTTTGGTGCCAAAATTCTAATCCGTGCTAGTTTTATGACCCGAAAACTAAGAATCAGGGTGGTCCATTTAAATTCTAATTTGTTTGGCAATTCAAACAGTATGTGTCTGAAACTTGCTGGAATGATTGGTGTTGCTATTGGCCATAAAATGCTGACTGGGCACCCGTAGCTCAAAGGGCACTAAAACGGGAATTTAAAACACATGATCGAAAATCCCATAGTTAAGAAATCTGTTCCAGTACCAGTTCCATATATGTATACTGGTACCATATATATTGTTATTTCCCTGACTGTACAATGTTTGTGTAACAGGAAGGAACAATAGGAACGATAAAAAAGAAAAACAATATGAAGACAAAACCAACAGTTTTGACGAATTTTCGAATCGAATTTTTAGGCGATTATTTTCTACCTGTACCTGGAAAGCGCGTGGGGTGGTCAGCTCATGGAACGCCTGCGAATGCCAATGAGAATTCCGATTTTTTTAGTTGGAATTAAAGAAACAAGCACTGAAACACGTCCGACAAAATGCGAAAGACAAAAATGTAATGAGAATGACTGTTTTTTAATTGAGTTTCGGAGTCTGCTTGCAAGTGCAGTAACTAACATAACAGTAATTTTGCTAGGTATACATAGTTTTAATCACAAAATAGTAACTTGAGTTGGTGCCGAGCAAGCATTGGTGGTGTTAACGGGTTCAATATGTAAAGGGCGGTCGGTCGCCAGTTGAATGGTGACTGGAGGCTCTGGAACTGAAGGTTGACTGGTGTTTGCGGGCAGTGGGTTGGTGTCTGTCGGCGCCGAAGTGGCGGGTCGATTGGTGTTTGTGGGCAGTGGGTTGGTGTCGGTCGGCGCCGAAGTGGCGGGTCGATTGGAGACTGATCGGTTGATGTTTGTCGGCGCTCTAGTGGTCGGTCGACTGCAGGTGGTGGGGACTGGCGTGGCGGCTTTCCGTGGCTGTCGTTTGTCTGGTCGCCAGTCGACGGCTCGCAACTGATCCAAGCTGAGTTCCCAGTCGTAAGGCTGTTGGTGAGTGCATTGGTTGTTAATCATGGCTTGTGTGAGTAGGGCAGTCAACAGGTCGTAGTTCGGTGTGTCCCAGTAGCTCAACGAGTCCACGTAAACTATCATTTCTCTGTACTGCGGTGGACAATCCAGTAGCAAATGAGTCAGTCCGGCCGCAGTGCGCGACCTCTGTTTGTACTCGAGCACGGTGTTCTTGTCGGTGATAAGACGCCAAGGCAGTTCTCGTGTGGTCAGCTCAATTTGTTGGTATAAGAAGGCTTCTAAATCGTCTTTCCTCGCTGATTCCAGACCCAGGTGACAGTTGATTGACGCGTACCGACTTGTGCCTCTGAAGTGGGCTGCTGTTCGTGGGCTTTTGACTTTGCCAGATTTGTACGTAAACTTGCGACACAATCCAAAATCGATTAAGTAAATGGTGCGCTGATCGTTGGCTTCTCTGTATCCGACGCAGAAGTTGGAGGGTTTGACATCGCGGTGAAGATAGCCTATGTTGTGTAGATGTTTGACGGCGCGCAGACACTGAATTCCGGCCCGCAGAGCCGTCGACAAGGTGAATTTCAAGGCTGGCATTCGTTTCTTCAGTGTGTAGAGACTGGGCCCGACTAAAGTCATAATGACATAGGTGAATTGATTTGTCTTTCCTCTGCACTCGACGCGGCAAAAGTGATTGGGCTCTTTGATCTTGTGCGCTCTCGTCTGCAGCTCTTGAATCACTGACACTTCCGACTGCAGTATCTTTGTTTTGGCATCGCTCCACTCGGTCTTGGCCGCGTACACCTGACCTGTATCTTGGGCTCGCACTTTGTAGACCGCCCCAAAACCGCCCTCTCCCACTTTCTTGATGACTACGAATCGTTTGCCAATCCTCTCTCCGACCGTCAGCTTTGGGTGTTTGGACACGCCCGACATGATCACTGGGGTTAGTAACAACAACTCGTCGGTTCTACTACAATACATCAATCGTAATTTGCATGCTTATCATTCTGTTCGTACTGTGCATACGTACAGCATGTACATACATACATCTACTGTTGTGCATGCCGCGGCTAGGCGGCTTTTGTCTAGGACATACTACATGCCATTCAAGCATTCTATCGACATTTGCTTAGAGAAATTTTTATTGCTTAAGGCAATTTTTATTGCATAACGGACGTGTCCTCGAAAAAATCGGAAAGCAGAAGGACATTGAAAAGGATCTGAAGCGTAACCTAGAAAGATCTAAAATAGAAACAGCATCCTCTTTCTTATATAATGAATGTGTAGTAAAACCATATACTTTGCGTCTGTAATTAATCATAAGTAACAGCATAAATCAGTAATATAAGCAATCATTTGATTTGACACACAAAACAAGCATGAATAAGTAATATAAGGAAATTTCAGTCTGAAGACTGCCCTCTAAAAACGCATGTCTTCTCAACCCTAGTTTAAGCCTGAAACTATTTCTATGGTCGGCGAGTAAACATTTTTTGCCTACTTCGATCTAAACGAGCCTAAAATAGCAGAAGAGTTCTGTTCTGTTCGAGCCGGTTCGCTATCTCACGGTAAGGCGCAGGTCACGTTTTTCAAATTTGTAACTTAGCCCGAGGTACGTACAATTGCATCAAGAATATACTTGGTTCAAGGTTTACTTGAGAGGGAAGGAACACGCACTGACCTATGACCGGCTGGGCAGGACACTGTTGATACTACGTACTACTGATACTGGATCTCATTCTGCAACAGTGCTGGTCAGTGAACCTGAGTAGCCAATACAACACTCTCCCGTACAGCTGGGTACACTTGTATCCAACGGCTTGTCGTGTCGCTAATAAAACGAGCCCTGAGTGAGATGACCAAAAGAATTGGTCAATTTGAAAGCCGTGAAAATTTGACGTAAGTATTGCAATCAGTTTTACTACTGCCCGTTCAAACGAATAGAGTGTAATCAGTGAGGCACAAAAAGTCAGAGATTCTTTTGCTTGCTATCGTTTTCGGAGTTCGGTGGTTGAGGTTGTTCAGTATTTGTCTTGCGCTCTCGTTGATGGTGCCGCTTGTCTTTCTTATGTGTCCGTTTCTGTTTCCGCTTCTCTGCCGGTTCTACTGCTACTTGTTGTTCGTTCTCTTTCTCTCCTGTATTGCTGGTTCTGTGACGAGCCTTCCGCTTACGGTCAGGGCCTATAACAAGAACTTAGACCACTCAGACGCAACAGCGTTTCTACCTGATCGTTCTTTGCTGTGGTGATGCCTGTGAGAGCGTCGGTGCTTGAGACCAGATTGTCTTTCAGCCTCAGGAAATGGTGGCACCGAGGTGTCAAAGGTCACTTGCGGTTGTTGCGAGTCAGACGCTGTTCTTCTCATCGACACAAGCACGTAGAGTAGTAAAACTATCAGAAAAATGAATACAACTACTGAAATCCAAAAAAACATTACCATCGCACAAGTTAGTCAATCAAAAGAATGAACGATGCGCCAGAAAATAGTGAACAAATAATACTATTATTTCACAAAGTTACAGAACGCTTTTTGTGGGCTGAACCTTTTGCGACTGCAACGGCAGTCAAAAAAGTACGTAATGGCTTTAAGTAGGGATGGCCAAAGCACGTTCGCACGGCGCGGAATAGAAAATAAAAAATCACAGCCAAAAAGTGGTTCAAAAACGGGTTTTGCAACTTCAAGCGCGCGCAAATGCTTTTTTTTGTGTTCCGTTATTAATAGGAGGATGTGATTGTATTTATATGAAACAGAGTGTGAGCTATCGAATAAGATGCATTTTGAATCATAATTCGGCCGTTAAAGGGCATTTTCCTCTCAAAAACTGAATTCGTCGTTTTTCAATGGCCATTTTCTGCTAAAAGGAGAGTTGATTCAAATTTTGTTCAACCGATTTTAAAATCAGCGCACCTCGTTACCTATATAGCACCGCTTTTTTTCTTTCCGCACTTTGGCATGGTCCCCACAAATTTGATTCTTTCTTAACTACTGAAAATTGGCATTTTCGTGGATTTTTTTCATGTTCCTCGTTCTTATGAAAAAACCACGAATTCGGCGCAAGATGTTCAATCGGTTCGTGTACATTAGACTTCAGACTATCGAATGATATAAGAATTTGCTCTCTGCTGTTTGCCGTTAACCCCACAAACGGTGTTGCAGTTTTTGTAACCCTTGATTTTTGCCATTTCAGGCTTTTATTGTACCCAACACTTGCAATCATACTTTTTCGCGTTAATTTAGGTGTGCGACGAATATTCACATCTTTGTAGTAGATTTTAAACAATCAAGTTGGTTGCACCTTCGTAACTCGCGCCATAGAAAATCATCCACCGCTGGGACGGCGACCAAGTTATAAACACTAATTTACGCGATTTGACCCACGCGGCTGTTTTGAACCCGTATTTCTCCAATTCTTGATGAAATTATGTGCGGTTTTTCTGCGTAAATAATCGCATCCGGTCATGCTATTGCCGTTTGAGCACAAATTTTTGCTTGTAGCGCGAGATATTCAAATCTGTTGCCCATAACTAAAAATGGTACCAAGTGCGCCATACAAAAGTTCTTCGGAGACGGATGTTTTTAGATCGCATTTTTCTAATTCTTCATGGAATCAAGTGCGGTTTTTTGCGTAAATTATCGCATCCGGTCATGTTATCGGCGGTTTTATCATAATTTTTCGCTGCAGCGTGAATTTTTGAAAACCATTGGTCATACCTACTATGATGATTACAATGCGGCTAAACTGGTGGACGGTGTACTGAATTTGTGTAGAACAAAGTAGAATGAAGAAAGCTTTATGAACGAAAGATAAGTCAGTGGACACGGAACGTTAGATAGGAATCTAAGTCAGTAGGCCTAGCACACTGCATAGCAACAATAACCAAGTCATGCCAGCTTCTGGTACTTTGGGTCGGAGGCTTGGGCTTGGATCGTCTTGAGAGCGTCGGGGGATAGCGCCACCCTGGCGGCCACTCGCGTAAGCCAATCGACACAGCTGACGAGAGAATTGCTGGTTGCACTGAGTCCTTTGGTGATGAAGATGATGATGAGCAAGACAACCCCACTGAGCAGATTGAGCCCCGTAGGCACGAGCAGCAGACACAGCAACCAGGTCTGCGAACTGTTGAGCATCGACAAGCACTCCTGCTCCGACACACCCATCTCTGCTCTAACAAAACCAACTTTTGCACAAATAATTTTACATACAATATACAGGGTGTGCCAAAAAAAACAACCCAGCAGATTTTTCGCTGTAGCAACCGCAAATCTCAACCGATTTGAATGAATCCGTTTTTAAATGAAAGATAAATAAATTCTTGAAAGACTGATGCAACGTTTATTAATATACTATGCTTAGTTCCTGAGATATTCACTCTCAAATTCAAAACTGTGATTTTGGCAGTGAACAAGAGGGAATTTTTCTTTTTCCGCTGCACTTCGTAATAACAGGGATTCCTGCTACTGTTGAGGGCTATTGGAGGCTTTACTGGTGACACAGAAACTCGGTTCACTTCAACAGTAAAGTGTCATTAGCCCCCAGCAGTAGGAATCTGCTTTATTATGAAGTGCTACGGAATCGCTCTTGTTCTTTGCCAAAATCTGTTTCGAATTTGAGGGCAAATATCTCAAAAACTAAGCAGTGAATCTCAATAAAAATTGCACCAATCTTTGAAGAATTTATCAATCTTTCATTCAAAAAAGGATTCATTCAAATCGGTTAAGATTCATGGTTGCAAAAGTAAAAAATCTGCTGGGTTGTGTTTATCACTCTTGTTCACTGCCAAAATCTCTGTTTTGACTTTGAGGGCAAATATCTCAGGAACTAAGCAGGCTATCTTAATAAGCGGTTAATCGGTCTTTCAATAATTTATTTATCTTTTATTTAAAAAAAGATTCATTCAAATCGGTTGCGATTTGCTGTTGCTACGGCAAAAAATCTGCTGGGTTGTTTTTTTTTGGCACACCCTGTATTATGTCTCTGCTCGCACAGATTCCTTTTTCCGGCCCCAACACGCTTCTTTGTTGATTTTCAAATTTCTGTTGTGACTCGTAACAAGGATCAACGCAAGTAAAGTTTTACTCACGAATATTACAAAATACGTAAATCAAACCACACGCTAAATTAGTTTGTTAAAAAATATGCAACCTGGCGGTTCTTTTTACAAATTACTTTAGTTTTAAAGTTTAGTAGGTATTGCTAGCAACTATAAACTAACCGGATGAAACATGTGCAAGTCGTCTCGATACACACGCGCACAGCAGTCGGTGGTCTAACCACTCGACCCACTGTGCTGGCTACAAATTTCTAAATTCTAAAGAAAAAGCAAAAGAGTTTAACAGGTTTTTTGCATCAGACTTTACATATGACGATGGAGTGAAATTGCAAATAAAGCCAGAAAGAGTGGAACAACAATTATCAAACATTGATTTTGATGTGCACACTATTTTTGATGTTATTATCAGGTTGTCTCTAAAGAAATCATGTGGAACAGGCCATGCTTGCAAGATCATTCTTTTCGTTTCTCTCATCTTGACCTGCCTCCTGCGCGGAAGGGAATGCTAACTATGCCGGTCTGTACAAGGCTGATTAAAATTTATTGTTTGAAGGCAGGTGATGGTAGTGAGTATAAAAGAGAAGTGTGTTACAGAGTGCATCAGTGGTGTACTGTTGAGCGATGTGGCCGGTGTTACTGTTCTGCGTGGGTGTGGCTGTATTTACAGTGGTGGTGGGCAGTTGTGCAAAGAAGAAGGTGGGCGACACCGAAGCTCCCCAATCAGAGAAGAGTACGCAATCGGACCGACCGGCAACGTTCGGCGACCTAGTGCTGCAGCCGGGCACAGTAATGCTACAGTCGAAGGGAGACGTAACCAAGCATCAATTGACAAACAGCGCCAAGTATCGAATGGGAGCGAAACTGAAGTGTTCGGACAACAGCATCTATCGACTGGCGCCCATCTACAACGTGCTGGAGCCCGGACAAACCGTTCAGTTGGACATCGAGCGACTGGAGGCGCCCGCCAAAACCGACCTGCTCGTAATCGAATATGTGCCCCTGAATCCGGATGACACGGTCAAACAAGTGCCCGAGGCCTTCCACCGACCCAACATTCAGAAACAAAGAGCTCAGGTGCTGCTGCAAACCACCAACTAACTGATTCTCACTCTATTTGTCTGTCTTGTCCTGCTCTTCTCACTCTCTCTTAAGTAAAATCTCCACCAGTCAACATTACAGGGCCAATAATCGCGAAACTACCTACAATTTATAAAGCGGTCTACATAGGACCGGTATAGTTAGCATTCCCGGGCCTGGTGGAGGCAGGCTGTCCAGGCGAGAGAAACAATAGGACCAGAAGAATGAACAGCTGGCCCAGCTTAAAAGTACATACATCGCGCTTTGATTATGATTAGACCGAGGACGATTGGCGAGCGAAAGGTGAAAGGCCATACATACTACCTAAGAATTAGATGGGATTGCACCCAAAGTAAAACACAGACCGACAACAGGGTTTTCTCTTTATTAGATGACCGCCTCTCTCTGCCCTCCACTTTTAGACACCACCTGACGCTCCGATTATTCAGACACACTGAACAGAAGAAAAAATTCAAGATAGGGCAGATCCTTTCCAGGTAAATCTACATCTAGTAGGACAGAACCGAAGCAACAATAGCGGCTCAAATCGACGCAGTCGGTTTATCAGGTCAAAGTACTGTGGATCAGGTATACCTGTACCTGTACCTGATCCGATCCGTTCCGATATATTGGGGGGGGGGCTGTACGGCCCTATGATCAGACCAACTTGTCCATTTCATATCCCCATATCATCTCTCTTCATTTCGGATGCTATCACCAACGCAAGGCTCAACCAGCCTTGGGGGTATCTAGCAGTTAGGTATACCCCAGGCTTTAATCAACCTTAGGAGGTCCCTAACGGTTACATCGCTCAAATCCTGGGTGGCAAGATATCTACTGCCCAGAATAGCTTGTCTTTGCCCAGCCAATGCGTCACATTCCATGATCAAATGTTCAGGCGTTTCCTCCTCCTCCTCTAAGCAAAATGAGCATGTTGGATCATCCACCAAGCCCATGATGCTGAGATGTCTATTAAGGTTACTACTGTGTCCAGTTAACCAACCGACCACCAGTTTTAGTTCCCTTCCCTTGCTAAAACTAAGTAATTCTCTGGTTACCACCGATTTGGGTCCCAGAATGAGCTGCTTAGACTGCCTACAGTCGGTCCGTAGTTCCCAGGCAAATTGCAGCTGGTTCTTAGCCCAACTTCTTAATTCAGTCCGTACTTTCCTAACCAAGATGCCAAGGTAAGGCTTGCTTGCTATAAGTGGCAACTGAGAAGCCGCTCGAGCTAGTCGGTCAGCCTGCTCATTTCCCTCCACATCCGAGTGTCCAGGTACCCACATCAGTTGAAGCTTCTTCCGAAGCGCCAGTCGTTGTAGTTCCCTGACACACTCTGCAACCAACTTAGAGTTGATGTGTGGAGATACTAAAAGTGCATTGTAATAAAGTTTTTTTTAAGTTTTTTAAGTGCTTTTAGAGCCGCTTGACTATCTGAGCAAATAATACAGATCTTCTGCTCCGGACAGTTTCTAATCCAGGAGTCCTGGCGCCATACATGTAACAGGGGGGTCTGGGAGGGTCTGCCCCCACCCGACTTAGGCCAGACCCCCCGGATGGGGTGGGGACCCCCCCCCCCCCGAGACGATTTCACCGACCCCCCTCCATTTTTCTGGCAAGTGAATTTTCGAGCAAATTTTTGCAATTTTTTACAATTTTAGACACAAAAATTGCCAAAATCGCCTGCAAAACAGCACTTTTTAGCTGTATTTCAGCCCAAATTAGCGATTTTTTGCAAAAATTGCGATTTTTTCGATTTTTGATCGTTTTTTGGTGCCCTACCCCCCTCCCAAAATTTTGGCTCAGACCCCCCCGGCTGGCGCCAGCCCCTCCAACCCCCCGCTCCTCCCATCGGCGGATGACCTGTTACATGTATGCCTGGCGCAGTTCAGTATAGCATAGACCTCCGCCTGGAAACCCGTTACATATTTTCTCAGGGGAAAGGAATCCTCCACCCCTATCCTCTGTATAAATACTCCTGCTCCCGAATTCTCTAGACCTGTTAACCTGGAACCATCTGTATCGGTTGCATTGGGAATATTACCTTGCCAGACCTCCCTACTCGGGAAGTCGACTTGATATTTCTTATCAAACACGTAATTGGGTAGTTGTTGGTCACTTGGGAATTGGTACAATGGCGATAAATCGCACAATTGTGCCCAAACACTACAATGACCACGACCCACCCTGTGCCACTGATTAGTACTTTTAAGTCATAGGCAGGTCGCCATCGCTTCCACTTGAATCCAAGTGTGTAGCGGCGGAAGACACAACAGAACTTCCATTGCTGCTGTAGGTGTCGTTATGAGAGCCCCTGTTACAGTCAGGCACTTAACGCCAGTACCGGCAATTTATGGTACCGGTACCTAGGGCAGTGGTACCATATATGGTGCCCCCTACCCATGGCCATGGGTGCCGGTACCCTAGGGTACCACTACCATAATATGGTACGAAATCTGAACAGAGTGGTACCATATATGGTATGGTACCACTAACCTAGGTACCGGTGCCATTTATAGTGTCTGTACCATAAACGGAGTTAAGTGCCTGACTGTGTTATTCATAAACACGCCAGCCCAGCTGTGCTTTTGCGCATTCCAGCTTTGTCCGTTTCCACCACACCACAGCAGCAAAAGTTATCATAGGTCTAATGGTCACAACATAGAGCCACTTGACCACCTTAGGAGACAGTCCCCAATTCTTCCAAACAGCTCGTTTGGCTTGACTGTCAAGTTGACAGAAAGCTGCCCTGGCCTTAGAGCATCTGGTTTCAAGGTGAACTGCCCGTTTCACGTGTATTTTAACGTAACTGTTTGCCAGGGCCAGCCAGATCCGCGAAAAAGGTTGCTTGAACATCCTAAGTTGACTTTCAATTAGATATCCAATTTACGAAGCAAGATTAACTTTTCGTTCCTCTCTTATCTGTCGGAGAGATTTGGCTTTCAAATAGGTCGGCACTTCAATTAGCCAGCAGACTTAGAAAAGCGCATAGTTAATGTTACAAGCATAAGTACTCCTCTGCGTGGGAGGTGGAAGTAAGGCGGGCTCGCATTGCACCATAGCGAAGCTGTCTTACTGCTATGCCCAGCCCCTTTTCTGCTAACCACTCACCACACTTTCTTTCGGCAAACCTCATCTCTATCTACATTGTACGTACCGTCCATTTTTTCCTCTTGAATCCACGCAAGAAGTTCCCCTTCGGTGTGCAGTCCTATCCTGCATGAACGTCAGCCCTCTCGCAAGGGTCCTTGCACTCCACACCATTTCAACATTACATCCTGATCGTGTGCGCCAGAGTACCGCTTTATTTGTCCCGCGTTTTCCCTCAAATTTCTCCAACAACCCAAAACCGTGCGACTGAACTCAGACATCGCCTCCAGGACTGGAACATCGATATTGCCCTTCTATAAAAAGTCCACTTGCCTGACGATCCGCACCCCCGCTTTCCTGGGTATCAAGCTTTCCATGCCCCGAGCCCTGACGGCACCCTCTCTGGTGGAGGTTTGGTCACCCTTATCAAAGCCTGCCACTCAGCTGAAGCCATCCCGTATGATGCCGTTGGTGAAGATCTCACTGAGTATCTATCTAGCTGTTCATCTCTACCATTCATCTGCCGCCCTTCTCCCTTCCTCCAGCACCCTCCGTACTCTACCATACCTTCTTGTTGTATGTTGGCCTCAGATCAGCAGCAGGTCGCTGGCTTATGGCTTATGAGACTTAAAAATGCAGCATTTCATCAGAAATTCAATATGTATTTCCAAATATGTATTTTAAATACATAGTGGCCTAAAAATACATATACATAAACATATTCTTTGAGGAATACATAAACATATACATATATGTATTCCAAAAATAATACATAATATGTATTTTTTGCATATACATATACATATATGTATTCCACAGTAGTCGCTGCTGGGCAGGGCGAATAAATCCAAACCAAACCAAGCATAAGTACACGTTTACCTCATGTAAATAAGTGCATAAATCTTAACTGTAAAGCCAACTGTAGTGGAAAATCAACAGACAAGTCATAAATCAGGTTGACACTGACCACGCACAGGTCTAACAGACATCCGAAAATGAGTTATCACGCAAGAGCCAGACGTAGCCGGACTGAGGGTAGTTCATCTCTGTGGGCTGTGTATTAAAAGTCCAGTGTCAACCAGGCGTGACAGAAAAATGTCTGATTTACAAAAACGACTCAGCTCAGCAAGTTCATGGCGTTCACGGGCCGGCAGGTGTAGTAACGGCCGTGCACAGGTATCCGTCCCCAGTGAAGCCGTAATTTCATTGGCATTGATGAATGCCATCTGAGGTCAACGGCTGTGTCAAGCTGTCGCGACAACTTGCATTGGCGTCGCACGAATCTATGCCCATAGCGCACTCGTCCCAAAGTCTCGGATCTAAACAACACATACTAGCTCTAACCCTCAGCAAATCTGCTGAAGCAACTGTCGCGACCGGTAGTGCGAGAATTGTGCCGTATAAATCATGCGCAATTAATCCTGTACTGCTAAAAGGCCATCGTAGTGTAATAGCTAACTGAGCGCCGCCAGTCTGTTGCCTTCTAATCTTTTCTCTGACTGCAAAGTAAGCGCATGCTACTTGCCATTTCCCCTTTTCCGTTGGAGACCTTTCTTAGCTCAATCCATTTCTAGCAAAACGTATTTCTATAGGCATTGAAAATAAGGAATTTCACATAATATCCTTGAATTTCTCAGGATGATGTCAAGCCTGGTGTACCAAGCTTTAACACACAAAATGTCCCCTATTTTGGCACTTCTAATCAAAATTTGCGGAAATGGTAGCAAAAAGAAATGTTGCCATATTTTCGGGACACCCTGTCAAACACGTATATGTAGCGTGTTGTGCGGTCTAATTCTGCTTTCTATTTAGCAACGTACGCATGTAGTAACGTGCTGTGCTTAATTCAGTACATTCGTTATGTACTTCCTTTTAGTATTAGATTTTTGAAAGCCAACGAAAGTACCTTCATCAGAACCATCCGGACAGTCACTTATTCCGTCCATAACCCACTGAAAGATAACACAACCGGTGCCGTTGTGACACTTGTAGACTCCGGGCGCTCCGTCTTTGCACAATTTAATCACTGTAACAACTCAGATCGGTACACATAGGACGCTTGATAGAGTTTCGGCACACTGACTCACTTCTCTCCATGCAGCACTGATCAGCAACAGAAGGATCGACGCATTTACC
The DNA here is from genome assembly GCA_030248155.1 of Sabatieria punctata. NCBI lineage: Eukaryota > Metazoa > Nematoda > Chromadorea > Araeolaimida > Comesomatidae > Sabatieria > Sabatieria punctata. The sequence goes on from JASANB010001836.1 coordinate 17,489, forward strand.
ATTGTCGCAATAGACCAAGTTAGGCATGCATTCTGGAAAATCGAATACACGGCATGTAATACTGTATTGGAACACACACATGCAAGAGCCAGTTAGCTACGTGTACGTTCAACTCGAAAAAGCTCCAACCGGTGTGCGTATGCACAGTGTTCCGTTTTCGGTTTGCCTGCAGGTCCTTTGTAGTTGTCCTATCGCCCGGCTGTCACGCGGTGTAGCAGGTGATGCTTAACAACAAAGTCCTTTATGCCAAGGCAGTAACGGACCATCAACCACGCCAGTATACAACTAAAGACTGGCCACAACACACGCACTCTGGGAGCACAGACTAGAGTCAGCCGCAAGGCAGGTGCGCAGGGAGAGAAAGTGATTGTTTTCAACACTGCCTTGGGTCTGGCTCTATTACTACGCAGAGCTACAGACTAGGGCGCGGCCAAGTGGCATGGCAGGCCGAGCCCGATCGATAATCTAGCCTAGACAACTAACACACAAGACGGCATGTACGTACCACAGCAGCATGTACGTACAAGCGATCACATATCAACACCCTTTTCTTCTTAAAGGCCGTCTTCTGTTAGTTGTAGTCCCAGTCCCCATAGCGGTCCACCGGTCTTCGTTCTCTGAGAGGGTAGCGGCGCTCTGCTGCCTGCTGGCCGGTCTCTAACTCGATCACTTCTGAGCTCGCTGGGGAATCTGGCACGCGCTGCATGTTCCTGGCGTTCCACAGTTGACCGTCTGACAGTTTGTAGTTGAATCTGCCCAGAACTGCCGTCACTGTGTAGCATTTGCGGGACCAAGGCGACTGTCCTTTGGGAGTGTGGCTCCTCTTGACACGAACGCGTTGTCCTTTGCGGTACATCTGCTGCCAGGGTAGCGTCTTTTTGTCTCCTTTTCCGCCGCTCCTATTCGATTTTGCGTTGTTAGCAACATTTTTGTTGGCGTTTTCCGGAGACTCCTTCCCTTTCTCTTTTGTGGGGCGTGACTGGCGGCAAACTTCAAAAGCAAGCCGCGGCTGTCGTTTGAACATCTTCTCAGCAGGGCTCTGCTGCTCACCTTCCTGGGCTGTGGCTCGGTAGTGGCACAGAGTCTGAGTCAGTCCTTCCTCCCACTCCTGAGTCTTGGCGAAGGTCTGAATGTGATGTTTCAGGTACCGGTTGAACACCTCCACGAATGCGTTCTGCTGTGGTGTGTAGACTGGAGCTTTCTGGTGGAAGATGTCCCTCTCCTGCAGAAATTCTTCAAACTCCAGGCTGACAAACTGTGGTCCATTATCCGTGAGAATCCTGGCAGGGTTGCCATATCGAGCAAAAACCTGCTTCAACCACTGAATGATTCTTTTGGATGACGTGTCAGTGGTGCAGAGAATTTCCGGATACTTGGAGTAGTTGTCCAGCAACACCACTATGCACTTCTTGTGGGCTGGGGCTGTCTCAAATGGACCGGTGATGTCCATTGACAGTTCTACCCATGGCTCCTCCGGTGTGTACAGGTGTTCTCCGTGTGTGGGCACCTTGGGCTGCGACTTGGCGGAATCTAGGCAGGCACTGCAATGACGCACAAACTCCTCGCTTTCTGTGGCCATTCCCGGCCACCAGTAGCCTTCTCTGAGCTTGCGTTTGTAGCGGACGATCCCAGGGTGTCCTTCGTGGGCTTTGCTGAGTAGTTCTCTTCGGAGTGGACCTGGCACAACGATCTGGCTGTTGTTTCGCAACACCAGTCCTGTTTTGTCCTCCACCGAAAACTCGTCCTTCATCCTGTGATAAGGCAAGTTGCAAAATTGGCTGGGCAATTTGGCTTTGTCTGGCCAACCCTCCAGGCAGTATTGCTTGACTTTGCTCAGCACTGGGTCGTTCCTTAGAGCTTTGGCGATTCTTCCAGCTGAGAATCCCAACTCCTTGACGCAACGAATCACTCCACTCGGTGCAGAATCGGTCTGCAGGCGTGACAAGACATCTGCCATGTGGTTGTTGTCACCAGGCATGTACTGCACATCATAATCGAACACGTTGAGTCTGTGCACCCAACGTTCGAATTTCTGCGATTTCCTCTGGTTCGCCTGTCGATGTAGTAGTGCTTGCAGCGCTTGGTGGTCAGTTCGAAGCGTGAAGTGTCTGCCGAGCAAGTATTTCTCCCAATACTCGCAGAAAAACATCGCCGCATAAGCCTCCTTCTCGGTGGTGTCCCACTTTCGCTTGGTTGCGTCCAGAGTGTGGTGTCCAAATGCGACTGGGAATTCCTGGCCGTAGTGCACCTGTGACAGCATCCCACCAATGCCATAACCAGATGCATCGGTAGTGACAAAGGTCTGCTTTAAGGGATCAAACATCTTAAGGCGCAGTCCCTTCGGTCCGCCGAGCAGCTGTTTCACTTGTTCGAACGCCTCCTGAGTCTCCCGACCCCACACGAACTTCGTGTTAGCCCGTGTGAGTGCTCGAATTGGTTCCAGCTTGTCGCACAGTGAGGGCACGAACTTGCTCAAGTAGTTGACGGCTCCCAAGAAACTTTGCACGTCCTTGATGTTTTTAGGTGGTGTCATCTGCCGCAGGCTCTCCAGTTTGTCTGGATCTGGCTTGACACATCCTTTGCAGATCACATGGCCCAGGAACTTCACTGATGGTTGAGCAATGATGCATTTCCGCAGGTTGAGGCGTAGATTCTTCTCATTCAAGCGTTGTAGCACCTGCTTCAAGCTGTCATCATGTTCCCTTCGATTCGCTCCATACACCAAAATGTCATCGATGTAGGGCTGACACCCTGGCACACCTTCCAGCGTTTCGTGTACCAGTTTCTGGAATACTGCTGCACTGTCCTTCAAACCCATGGGCAGCTTCTTGTAAGCGTAGTAGCCCCATGGTGTAACAGTTGTTGTTAGCAGCTGGCTGTCCTCATCCAATTCTGCATTGAAGTATCCTTTCAGCAGGTCGATTTTGCTGAAGACTGCCGCCTGACTGAGTCTGTTGTACAGCAAATCGTGGATGTTAGGCAGCGGGTACAGCACTGGATCGATGTCCTTGTTGAGCGGACTCAGATCGCTGGTTATCCTGACTGATCCGGGGTCATCTGGTTTCTCCACGACCACCATGCCGTGTACTCGATCGGCATGCTCAACTCGCTCCCAGATACCTTGGCGTTCCATCAGCTGGACAGCTTCTTTGGCTCTCTCCTCAAAGCGTACTGGGATCGATCTTACAGGCTGTCTGGGTGGCGTCCTTGCGCCTGGTTTGAGCCGAATTCGATGTTTGAAGTCTGGATAGGTGCCAACTTCCTTTTTCGTCAGGTTGGACAACTCTGCCAGCAGTGGTTGCAGTCCTGCCTTCCTCCAAGTCTCCAGCGCATCTGGCTGCGAAATTTGAGGTGTTTTTGGCTGCTGCTCCTTCAGCACTCGACTGGCTCCTCCCGGTCCAGGTTTCTGCACAGTTGCGCATCTGGGGTCCTCCTGGATAGTGGTGCTGTTCGAATCCACATCGATATGCACTCCTCCCAGTGCACGCAGCGCATCCATGCCCAGTGTATTGTTGCATGTGTTGCCAAACACATACACTGGCACTGTCACTGACCGTCCTGCTAACGATAACTGCGCCCTGAATTGTCCCCGGGTAGCGATTGTAGAGTTGTCGAAATTCGCGAGTCGTTTGGCAGGCTTGACAGCGGTCTGTCCAAAGCACTTGCGCCACTCGGATTCCGTGATTCCAGTAACGTCTGAGCCAGTGTCTACCAACATCCTCAGCACTCGACTCTGCTGGTCCTTCTTGTCTGGTGTGATCAGCACCTGACAGTGTACTGATTGTTGTAGACTTCGAATTGAGGCTCCTCCTCCTTTGGCGATGTCCCTCACTCGAATGGCCCGATTTTTGTTGCTGGATCGTCCTGATCGGCACACAGCAGCGAAGTGGCCCACTTTTTTGCATTTGTGGCACTCCTGTCCCTTCGCTTGGCACGAATCGGCGTTAGCTCTGTGGCCATGTCTGCCACAAGCTGTGCAGGCATCTGCTGCAGTTGACTTTCTCCCTGGAGGTGGGTTGGAATCCTTTTTGGCTGCGGCGGCAGGCTGGTGGAGGCGTCCTTGGCCCCCTCTCTGTCCCTTTCGTCCTCCGCGCTGATTCCGTCTCTGACTGGCCGCACTGATCTGCACAGGTCGACTTCCTGTCAGTTTGGCAGCATCCTGGCGCGCCGTCTCATCTGCTTGGGCGATTTCCGCGAATCGGTCCAGGTTGACATCCTTTTGGGTTAGCAACTTCTCCTGCGTATCGCGGCAACTCAGTCCTTTGACCAACTGAATGGCCAACAGGTATTCGATGAGGTCTCCTTCCGTGATGACACCCTCAGTGACTGGAAAGCTGCATTGTTGTATCAGCAGGCGTAGCTCCCTCAAGTAGTCAGCGATTGGTTCACCAGAGTGTTGAGTCCTCTGTATAAAATCGAAGTGTGCTCTGACTGCATTGGTAGGGCGATGAAAAATCCTCCTGGCAGCAGCTAGGAAATCCAGGTAGGTAGTCTGATTGTCGGTGAATTCCCTCTGGCTGGAAAACTGCGCCAATGCTGCTGCTCCAATGTAGGATGTCAGAAACTTCTTTTTCTCCTGGTCATAGAGTTTGCCGCCGGCCGGTCGGGTTTCATCGATTCCTGTGATGAAATCAGTGAATAGTCTTTCCCATAACGGCCACATCAACACTGGTGACTCTCCTGGAAGAGCCCAGTATCGATCCGGTGGTGGCAGGTAGAGTTTGCTGGGTCCCGGCTGTGCCATCAGTAGAGCGACTGGGCACTAGGCGGGATGTCCTGTAGACTGCAGAGCAGCGGCGTTGTTTTGTCGATGCGGTGCTGGATCGACGGTAGAGCAACGGCGTTGTTTTGTCGATGCGGTGCGGGATCGACGGTAGAGCAGCTGCGTTGGTTCGCCGATGCGTTGTTGTTTGTCGCCGGTGCGGTGCTTGAGTCGCCGATGCGGTGTTGTCTGTCGCCGATGCGGTGTTTGAATCGCCGATGCGGTGTTGTCTGTCGCCGGTGCGGTGTTTGAGTCGACTATGCGGTGTTGTTTGTCACCGCTGCGATGCACGAGTCGTTCCGTTTGAGTCGACAATGCGGTGTTATTATTCACCGCTGGGGTCGTTCCCGTCGTTCCGTTTGAGTCGACTATGCGGTGTTGTTTATCACCGCTGCGATGTACGAGTCGTGTCGTTCCGTTTGAGTCGACAATGCGGTGTTGTTTAACACCGCCGCGATGCACATACGGTTCCTTCCGCGAGACGCACGAGTCCTTCCGCGAGACGCACGAGTACAGTACAAGACGCGAAGGCAGTCCCATTCTTCGCAGATTTGGCTCGTTGCGAATATTTGCGAAGGGCCCCTAGCGGCCAAATTAATTTGCGAAGGCCTGCGAAGGCTTGCAAAAACCAGGTCCAGCTTGCCCGGCCAAAACAACAGCTGGCCTGTTTGGAGAGGGACTTAATGACCTTTGATTGACACTTGATATGTCATTGGCCTCCCAGCAGCGGTTAGAGGTCAGGCAGGCGCACTGTATTGGTGACTGTGTCTCGCATGTAATGCTGTCCTGCTATGTCTTTGCCTCTCTTCAATATTGTGTTCTGTCTGGCCCTGTTTTGTATCTTCCTATTTGAAACAAAGAAACAGCACCGCGGTACGAATTACTCTCCCTTACTCAAACCGATCATTTGGAAATTACACACAAAGGCCCACTGTAATGCTAATCAAATTGTCAAAGTTCTCGAGACGCAGCACGGAATCAAAGTGAACCGATGGGGCGTTCGACGTTTTATCAAACGAGCTGCAGATAGTGGATCCTATCAAACAAGAACCCGCCGCAAAACTGGTCCAAAGGTTTCTGACTCTGCCCTCGATTTTATTCAGGAGAAAGTGTACGAATCGAACGGCAAGATTACGGCTAAGGAGCTGCGCTTTAAACTGTTCGCAGAGAAAGACATTTCACTCAACACAAAGGACATTGCCCGCGCTCGACGTCATCTGGGCTTCGAACCGACTAACGTCAAATATTGCCAGATGATTAGGCACGAAAACAAGGGAAAACGCGTTGTTTTTGTGGAATGGTTGCTCAAGAATTTTCCCACTGTTATGAATATGATTTTCACTGATGAATCGACAGTGCAACTAGGTGGCTACAGGTGCAGAATCATTTTTGTTTTCTTCAAATTTTTGAACTAATATCTAAGAGCATAATATCTAAGAGTTTCCTATATTATGTATCATGCTACTGTACTTTTAGACAAAAGATCTACAAGCACCGCACAGCTCCAAAGCTGTCAGTTCTTCGACCTCGTCCTAAGCACCCGTTCAAGATAATGGTGTGGGCCGGAATCAGTTGGAGAGGTGCAGTGGACTTGCAAATCATCTGCCCCAGTTCAGTCAGAGGAAAACCGCGGAAAACCGGCAAGGCTATTGTTAATTCCGATGGTTACCAGGCCATTCTTCGAAACTTCTTGCCTTCGGCTAGGTTGCTTTACCCAGACAATGACTATATTCTAGTTGCCGACAGTGCGTCTTGCCATACGAGCCAGGCCACAATGCAGTTTATCGCAAATGAGCACATAAATTATGCTAAGAATTTCTGGCCTCCTGAATCGCCTGACCTCAATGTTATAGAAGCGGTATGGAATGAGCTAAAGCGTTATCTAAATGATGTGTATCAGCCTAGAAATAAGCGTGAGTTGATTGCTGGAATCAGGTATTTTTGGTCAAATCATATGACTGTAGAGAAATGTCAGAGATATGTAACGCATATTTTTAAAGTTTGCCGTGCTGTTCGTGAGAGTTCTGGTGGGCCGACATTGTACTAGGTACATGCTTTAGTCTATTGTACGTAGTGTATGAAATACGTAGATATTGGTTGCTGTGTTTTGACAAGTTGTCTGACAGATTTCTTGACTGTTCATTTTGTGGCCGCGTGGTCGGCAGGTATTGTCGCATACATAAAAGAACGGCTTATTACAGAACGGCCACAAAAGTGTCTGTTTGCCGTCTGCTGCCGGCAGCTGAGCAAAACCTACTTATGCATGTATGGTGTTTTCGGTTGCCGTGGTAGCAATCGGTAAGTCCACTCAGCTAAAATGTCAGCTAATTCTAAAGAAAGTCGTGTACCAGTTGAACGACCAAGTCGTACAATTGTTGATCGACATGTTGCTCTATACTTTGAGAAGAGCAATACCTATGAAGTGTTGGAGTCAAAACTGGTTTTGGCGCAATCACCCACTCTAGCTGTTGGCAGCAAGTTCCAGTTCATCTTCCCAGGAGAACATATCCCTGTTGCTGCTGAAGTCTTGGGCACTGGAAATTTTCTGTCTCGTCTGCATGATTTGGGAGAGGAAAGGTCAGCCGCACATTCCGACAGCGGCAAGAAAAAACTCGCTCATTCCGACAACATTCAACGCACTGCTGCTAAAAAGTTTAAGGTAAGTAATTTCTGCAATCTTTTAGAATCTGTAGCCGCCACAGGAAAAAAATCAGCGAATGGTAATGCACTAATTTTTTATGATATTTTAGAGTCAGAAGGCAGCAGCAGATTCCGACAGTGAAAATGATGACCCAGAGGATAAGATTCCGTGCAATGCTGTTAAAAAGCTAAAGGTAAATATATTTTAGTGTAGTATGTAAAAGTAAACTGCTTGCACGACCAGTGACCTTGCAACCTAATATTTATATTGATTGATGGTTTGTTTTAGGGTCAGACGGCCAAGCAGACCAAAGAGTGCGAACCATTAGATCGTCCTTCTATCTCATTGGAAGCTGTTAGCGCACCGCGCAGAGAGGATCCCGAGAAGACTGCTCACAATACGGCGGCCTTTTTCGCAGCCGCAGCTGCAGCAATTGCGCCATTGTCAGGTCATAAGGCTTCACGCACCTCCGACGCTCAATCAGATCGTCCATGCTCCGCGCAAAGCACCAGTTCGGAGCCACAGGCACCCCCTGCGATTCCTGATACAGTACCCTACCTGTTGCAGCAGATTCTTAGCGCTGTTAACAAGAACAATGAGCTTACTGCTCAGTTGCTTGAAGCACAAAGCAAACCCCAAGCAGTTTGCTTTAATTGCTCAGCTCCCACTCCCCCTGTTCTTCCTGTTTCCAATCAAGGTAGCAGTGGCGCATCTGAGAAGGGCAACGGCCCTACCTTGACCACGAAACAGATCAACAACTGCCTCGCCGAGTCTGACAACAGCCGCACGCGCCTCTTTGTCAAATTGTTAGAGGCTTTGCTTCCCATTTCAGAGATGAAAAACCGGACAATTGCTGGACCCAGTAAACGCATGCTCCCAACAGACAAACGGAAGAGTTTGGTTACTGGGTGCCTGGATGAAACAGCTGTCAAATATTGTGAACGACTTGTTTTTCGGTGTCTGCCGTTCGCTGCTTCAGAGACGGCCGATACTCCCACTGAGACGGCTGACCGACAATTGAAGATCAGAAAAGAGCTGCGCAGAGACACAGACTCGACTTTGCGGCAGCGTTACTGCCATTAATCTGTAAAAAGTGTTATCTTGAATATTATGTGTATTTTTCTATGAAAATAGACCCTCCCTATATTTCTCAGTATAACAGTCTTCTGTAGTTACGATTTATCTTGATTGCGCTGCAAATTAGCCAGAGTGCTAATTGATCTGTGACTACGGTCAGTTATTAGATAGAGCCGGCCAGGCGTCTGTTGACCTTTGGCCGGTCCTCTCTATTAAACTCGATTCGCAGCCTTGCGAAGAGCTGCGAAGGCCTGCTACTAGCGGCCTCGACGGCCGCTCGGATTGCAAATTGGCGCTCGGAAAAAGCTTAGTACAGCGCACCTGGTGGCAAATGGTTGCGAAGGCCGGCACGTTAAACCATACGTTGCCTGCAAAGGCGTCTGGCCCGATTAGCGAAAAATGGGACTGCCTTCGCGTCTTGTACTGTATGTCCCTTCCGGCTATCAATGAGGCGCACAACACTGCACGCCCTCCGACCAGAGCAATTGACACACACGGCACTCTCCGTCCAGAGCAATTGACACGCACGCACACGCGTCCGTCCGTTCTTACTGGAAACAGGTTGTAGAAAACCAACTCACTCGTCGGCAGTCGCGTCGTCTTTCTTGTTGGCGGTGGCAGTCCGCTGCGGTTCGAATTGCACGCCGGTCGCCACTGTTCCGTTTTCGGTTTGCCTGCAGGTCCTTTGTAGTTGTCCTATCGCCCGGCTGTCACGCGGTGTAGCAGGTGATGCTTAACAACAAAGTCCTTTATGCCAAGGCAGTAACGGACCATCAACCACGCCAGTATACAACTAAAGACTGGCCACAACACACGCACTCTGGGAGCACAGACTAGAGTCAGCCGCAAGGCAGGTGCGCAGGGAGAGAAAGTGATTGTTTTCAACACTGCCTTGGGTCTGGCTCTATTACTACGCAGAGCTACAGACTAGGGCGCGGCCAAGTGGCATGGCAGGCCGAGCCCGATCGATAATCTAGCCTAGACAACTAACACACAAGACGGCATGTACGTACCACAGCAGCATGTACGTACAAGCGATCACATATCACACAGCAGTGTCAGTCTGTCACTGTGAACGCACCTTCATCAACACCACCCGGACAATCGACAACACCATTGAGCCTCTTCTCAAACGGCACACAGGTTGGTGGATTTCCATCCAAACAGTCGATCTGACTCTTCACAGGACATCGCGAATAAAAAATTGACTGGATCACTCCTGAAAACGTGACAAATAGTTTAGTCAAGGACATTACTTAACAAAACAATTTACTGTTTTCAAAACCAGATGTTGAGCCCGTCATTGAAGATTCTGTTGTCGATCCACTACTGTCAGAAGTACTACCGGTTCCGGCACCACTATCCGTTGTGCTTCCGGTTCCGGCACCGCTATCTGTTGTGCTTCCGGTTCCGGCACCGCTATCCATTGTGCTTCCGGTTCCGGCACCACTATCCGTTGTGCTTCCGGTTCCGGCACCACTATCCGTTGTGCTTCCAGTTCCGGCACCGCTATCTGTTGTGCTTCCAGTTCCGGCACCGCTATCCGTTGTGCTTCCGGTTCCGGCACCACTATCTGTTGTGCTTCCGGTTCCGGCACCACTATCCGTTGTGCTTCCGGTTCCGGCACCACTATCCGTTGTGCTTCCGGTTCCGGCACCACTATCCGTTGTGCTTCCGGTTCCGGCACCGCTATCTGTTGTGCTTCCAGTTCCGGCACCGCTATCTGTTGTGCTTCCAGTTCCGGCACCGCTATCCGTTGTGCTTCCGGTTCCGGCACCACTATCTGTTGTGCTTCCGGTTCCGGCACCACTATCTGTTGTGCTTCCGGTTCCGGCACCACTGTCTGTTGTGCTTCCGGTTCCGGCACCACTATCTGTTGTGCTTCCGGTTCCGGCACCACTCTCTGTTGTGCTTCCGGTTCCGGCACCACTATCTGTTGTGCTTCCTGTTCCGGCACCACTATCTGTTGTGCTTCCGGTTCCGGCACCACTGTCTGTTGTGCTTCCGGTTCCGGCACCACTATCTGTTGTGCTTCCGGTTCCGGCACCACTGTCTGTTGTGCTTCCGGTTCCGGCACCACTGTCTGTTGTGCTTCCGGTTCCGGCACCACTATCTGTTGTGCTTCCGGTTCCGGCACCACTGTCTGTTGTGCTTCCGGTTCCGGCACCACTGTCTGTTGTGCTTCCGGTTCCGGCACCACTACTATCTGTTGTGCTTCCGGTTCCGGCACCACTGTCTGTTGTGCTTCCGGTTCCGGCACCACTGTCTGTTGTGCTTCCGGTTCCGGCACCACTACTATCTGTTGTGCTTCCGGTTCCGCTAGGTAACGTAGTTCCTGTCGCACCACCTGTAGCAGGAGTAGTCGAGAGCCCAGCAAAACAGTTAAATCCATCGCCAACAAGCGGAGCAATGCATGTGCAGTAATATGAGCTGTCACGAATATTTGTACACGTTGCACCAGAGGCACATTCGTCAAACATCCTGGCACATTCATCTAGATTCGCCGGATCTAAAACGTAAGTAAATTCGTTTTGAGAGTTGTTTCAGTGTTTGGTTTGGCTCCTATTTGGTTCTGAAGGAACGTAATATTGGCCACTTGCTGGATCACCACATTGTTTTTAGCAGATTCAGCAAAATCATACCCAAAAACAGGGTTTAATGCTAAAGCAAAAGAACTCGGTTCGTATGCCTAATCAGTTGCAACCATATACATGTAACAAACAGGTCATCCGCCGAAGGGGGAGGGGGATTGGGAGATCTGCCGCCGGCCGGGGCGGGGGGTCTGAGCCCAAATTTTAGGGAGGGGTTGGGCACTAAAAACGCTCAAAAATCGCAAAAAATATCACTTTTTCGGCTAAAAATGGTAAAAAATCGCAAAATTTTGCTCAAAAAAATTAGTTGTCAGAAAATTGAAGGGGGGAAAGTCGACTCGGGGGGGCTCCCCATTTGGGGTCTGGCCTAAGTTGGGTGGAGTCAGACCCCCAGACTAGAGTGCGAACAATACCTGAAAAACCCAATACCCATTCCCAATACCTGAGACCCCCAATACCCAATACTTGCGTAGCTGAGCCAAAAATTGCATTTCAGTGAACAGGTACATTCCAGTGGTGTACACAGGGTTTCTTTCACAAGGATTAAAATTTTGAAGAGGCTTGGTTGGGCCATTGTCCAACTAGGGCGAGAAATTTTGAAAAATTAGCCTTTGAGAAAGCATTTAGAAGCCGTTCTGGAGGATAAAGAAAGCATAAATTAACAGTTTTTGTCCGAACTTGATCTACTGTACTACAGTGTTCCTTATTTTCAGCGGATTTTTTGTTCGTACTCCACCGGAAATGGGTGTACCAGACCCGCACCCCCTGGGTAGAGTACTAATACATTGTACATTCTGTATGACTAAAATGACAAATTTCAATTGAATCACAAACGTTTATCTTGACGCAAAAACGGCTTTCTATACCTAATTATCGGTCAATCTTATCGATTTTGTCAGGTCAGTTTTTCAGTTCAACAGCGATTTTTTCGATTTTTATAGGTCCTAATTAGTATTGGGTAATTTGGGGCATTAAAAGCCAATACCCAATACCAATACCTGGAAAACATCTCAATACACCAAATATCCAATACCAGTTCGCACTCTTCTACCCCAGACCCCCTGTTACATGTATGGTTGCAACTTATGGGCAACGCAACTTAGTTACCATCATCTGAGTTGTCATAGCAGTCGTTTTCTTTGTCGTTCAACCAGGCCTTCGGTACACAACCGCCGTTGTTACATTCGAATTTTTCATTGGCCTTCAGATCATCGCAAAGTTTTATCAAGTCTGAACAGAGCAAAAGCGTTCAGACGAAGAAATGCCTCAGTCACATTTTCACGGATTTTGAGCTGTTTTTATGGAAATGCCTTCACAACAGTGTAAGTTTGCAGAGCGAAAAGCTCAGTCCAGTATAGTGAACAACCGAATCCAAGCAGAATTTAAGCAAAAAACCAAATACTATAAAAATTCACAAAAAGTAAGAGTCAGTCCCTAGTTCGATCGGGTCTAGGCCCTTTGACCACGAAATTCAGACCCCAAAATTAAAACTTTGGCGTATGAAGCTCAAAGTTGGTGCGCTAACACATGTGTAGTCGATAGGCTATGTAACAACCGCAAACGATTTCCCGATTTGATGCAACAGGCTGGAGATATGGCCTTCTGAAAATCGGTCCACTTAACTATGGGACTGAAATTTCAAAATCGAATTTCTAGCGCACTAATCAGAGTTGGGACTAAAATTTGGGTTTTAGGTAACTTTTAGAGTACTTTTTAACATGCATTTCGCGAGAAAGTCAGCTTACGGGGGGCAAGGGGGTTCATCTCACCGATCCGGCTAAAATTTTATGAGCATAAACTAGACCACGAACGATGACCTTCGGCGCATATTAGAAGAAAAACACCCCCTAGAACCGGAGCTACACCCCCTCAAAGTTGGCTCGCCAGCCGTTTTTTGGCCAATTTTTGGACCTCTAACGACCCAAATTCAAACGTGTTCCGTTTGCGCATTTCTAAACCGACAGCTTTCGCATGCCCACCAATCGATTTCTATTTCAAAATACTTTAAGTCCCCCACTCAACTTTTTCCGTATCGTGCCTGGTTAGCGAGTTATTTTCCGAAATGTACCAAAAATTGCGAAAATTCACCTCCATTTTTTGCAAATATTCGCCCATAACTCCGGCCACAGAAGCATGGGCCACCTGGAACTTTCTTCAAAGTTAGCTCATAACTGGCCAAACATAATCCACACAAATTGGTCAAAATCCACGGGGTGTTGCGGGGGGGGTTTGGCCCCCTCAAAGGTTTCCGGAAAAAATTTTTTGCTGGAAATTAATTTTAAAGTAGTCTATCTGATGCAGTTTAATGAGCTGATTACGAATATGAGCTCCGTTTGGCTAGACTCGGCCTGGATCGGGAGATATGCAAGTTCAAATTTCCGAAAATCAATGCCCCCCTGGTGAGCATATCTTTTGATGGCTAGCCTAAACCGAGTCAGGGGCAGTTTTCTAGACCTATTTTAGCCTGCTGAGTTCAAAATTAACTTCATTTTTGCGCTACGACCTTCCGTTCGCGAGTTATGGCCAGTTGAAGATCACTTTCCTTCTGTTGTCTCCTGTCTTAAAAGCCGTGCAAATTCTTTTTCGCTAATGTCAACTTGCATTCAATGTGGCTGCAAGATCTTTTCTGGCCCAGTAAAATGCGTGAGATGCTCTTTTTGCGGGGGAGCATTCCTGTGTCGGCCATGTTTTGGAAAGTCTTTGCTGGGACCGAGAGTATCCGTCCAGTACTGTGATGAGGTCTGTGGTCTTGCACATAAAGCCAACTTTATTGCTCTGAATTGCCCAGACTGTTCTGACCTAATTGAGAGACTTCGCTCCAAAGAAATGGACCGTGACGACTGGCCGTCAGTGGCTACGATGACTGCTTCCGGTCCTCCTGATGATGACTATTCTGCTCTCTGCAGCAAAGTGTCGTGCCTCACGGATCAACTGGAAAAGGTCACAGCCGACCTGGATAAACTGTCAGCGGTTGCGACAAAGAGAACCTATGCTTCTGTCTTGCAAACTGCCAGAAATGGCTTGCCTGTGCCTAATCCGACCTCTTGCTACTGAGAGCTGGTGCGTATTTGCGACTGGGAACGAGAAATGCGAGAACGTGAGCGGCGCAGCCTAAATCTTGTCATTAACGGACTTTTCACTCGGACCACAGACAGTAAGGACATCCCTCCACTCGTCAACGATCTGTTTTCTGAGCTGTCTATTGACTGCCGGAATATTTTGAACATTCGGACTGTTGGTACGGACATGAATCGTAAGGTTGTGGTGGAATTGAAAGACCACGTGACTAAACAAGCCGTCATGCAACGAAAAAGAACAGTTCTGTCTGCAAGGCCCCAGTACGCATCTGTCTACATTGGTTGTGATCTGACGCCATGGCAAGCCAAGAAAGCCTTTGACTTGCGGAAGGAATTGCGGCTACGACGTGAGAATGGCGAAAATAATATTTTTGTAGACTACCGCACGCTTTCTATTCGGAGTGCAAAGACCAAAGCCTCCAATTATTAATGTTTCGTTAATTTGATTCAGTTCATTTGGCATAGTCTAGATGAGTAGAGAAGTGTGTTTTAGGGCCGCATAATAAGTCAATGTCTGGCGATTTGTGGGCCCGTTGCCCAAGTGGTAACAAAAGAGTAAATCGTAAACTACTACAAAAAAGTGCAATTTTGGTGGTGCGCAAAAAATCAATTTTTTATCCAGGCCCAAAATTTTATTTCTGACCAGCTCACCGGATGTACTTTTGCCCACTGATTCCAAAAATGACTTCAGTTTTGCTCTAGGAGGTCTGCTTCCCGAGATATCGCCGTTCAAAGTTTCGCGGCAAATCTGCACTTACAGCTCTCACTCTGTTTTGACCTTCAAAATGGACTGCGTCGATTAGAGCTGCTATTATTGCTTTGGCTCTGTTCTACTAGATGTAGATTTCTTCGCTACATCCGAAAATGACCCATTTTTACTGCATGACATCTCCTTCAAGAGATATGACCGTTCAAACTTTTGCGGCAAATTCGTACCTAAATCGGCTATGACCTATGTATACCAATCTCTGCTCCACTGCCCCTCCAGGGAAATTGCTTGTTTTCTGATTGGAACGCCTTTGTTGGCGCTGCATAACTGATGTGAGCACCTCCTGTTCAATCTCTGTTCCCCTGCCCCAGTACTGCAGCAGGAGAAGCCAAGGCCAGGTCGTACGACCAACCGCCCCTCAGCTACAGCATTTTAGCCAGAGCAAAAAATGGTAAGCTTATCCGTGTTTCTGCTGCTGTATTACTGTAGCTGTTTGTTAATTTACTTTGTTTTCACACTGCTTGCTACATATACTGGTTTTCAGAAGTCTGCGGCGCCCTTGTTGCTTGCTCGTTGGGCAGCTGTGGCTGAATCGCAGGTTGTAATAAACGAGGTCAATAGCGTCGTGCAAGGCAGGAGAGCTTAATTCATCGAGTTCAAATACACAGAAACTTGTTTGTTCGAGAGGCATTCAACAGCAGATCGTGGACCAGAGTTGCAGGATCTCCAGAAATTGGCTATCACACCCTTCCGCCAAAAGCCCCATTCGCTTGTTCTAGAAAGAAATGCAGTGGCGCAAATCCATCTCGGAGTAAACTTGACTGGTGGGTTCACAGTGCTTACAGTGCTGATGAAGGTTCGAGTTCATTGTTAGGTTTTCATTTCAACAAAGACAATCCCTACTTTCTAATCGGTCTGCGTTGCCTGAAACCAGATCTCATCCTCGATCATCGAACTGCAAAGGTGTTCAGTGCCAAGTTGGTGAGGAAGTTCAAACAAAATCCAACTGTCTATGCTGAACGATACTGGAAAGAACAGCAAAAATCGCCTCCAAGAGCCTACAAGATCGATCGCCCGACACCTGGTCGAGAGAACAGCTGTTATGGCCCAAACGCAGTTTTGGAATTGGTTGAGACAACTGCTAAGGAGCAACCTGAAGATCTGGATTCTGAGTCAGATGTGTTTGAGGAATGTGTCCGACGCACAACGTTCACTCAGATGAGGCAAAGGGCTAGGGAGTTGCACAACGACTTGGTGGATGCTTGATCTAGAGCTGTCAGACCTCCTGTATGAGCAGTATGGTGACTGTCTCTATGGGCCTAACATGAAAACACATGAAGCACGAGATATGTGTGGCAGACCATGTGGCAAAGATGAAGTGGCAAATTTTTGTGGAAAAAATGTTTGCACATTGGAGTGGAGACCCTATGCCTACAGCAGAACGATACAGAGTACAGTGACTGCAACTAGTTGTGGCTATGGCCCAAAACGCAGTTTTTGGGAATTGGTAGAGATGACTAATTTACAGAGGAACTTGAAGGTTTTTATGCTTTTTTCATCTCTACTCATAACAGGCAAGTCTTCAGACAGCTTGTGGGGTGGATTCATTGTGCTTTTCTTTGAATTTTGTTCCACTCATAACAGGCAAGTCTTCAAACAGCTTGTGGGGTGGATTTATTGTGCTTATCATTGAACTCCATCTCCTGCTCATACAGGCAATTCTTTGGACAGCTTGTGGGGCGGATTCGGTAGGTCAGACAGAAATATACTTTGCAAGATGAGGTGGAACAGCAAAATAACACAAAGCATGAAAATCTATCTAACATGACAGCCTTACAAAGACCACACGCGGTACTAATGGAGACAGCCCGTTAGCAGGTCATAGCCGATTTAGGTATGAATTTGCCGCAAAAGTTTGAACGGTCATATCTCTTGAAGGAGATGTCGTACGGTAAAAAATGGGTCATTTTCGGATGTAGCGAAGAAATCTACATCTAGTAGAACAGAGACAAAGCAATAATAGCTTCTCTAATCGACGCAGTCCATTTTGAAGGTCAAAACAGAGTGAGAGCTGTAAGTGCAGATTTGCCGCGAAAATTTGAACGGCCATATCTCGGGAAGCAGACCTCCTAGAGCAAAACTGAAGTCATTTTTGGAATCAGTGGGCAAAAGTACATCCGGTGAGCTGGTCAGAAATAAAATTTTGGGCCTGGATAAAATTCAACTGGCCATAACTCGCGAACGGAAGGTCGTAGCGCAAAAATGAAGTTAATTTTGAACTCAGCAGGCTAAAATAGGTCTAGAAAACTGCCCCTGACTCGGTTTAGGCTAGCCATCAAAAGATATGCTCACCAGGGGGGCATTGATTTTCGGAAATTTGAACTTGCATATCTCCCGATCCAGGCCGAGTCTAGCCAAACGGAGCTCATATTCGTAATCAGCTCATTAAACTGCATCAGATAGACTACTTTAAAATTAATTTCCAGCAAAAAATTTTTTCCGGAAACCTTTGAGGGGGCCAAACCCCCCCCGCAACACCCCGTGGATTTTGACCAATTTGTGTGGATTATGTTTGGCCAGTTATGAGCTAACTTTGAAGAAAGTTCCAGGTGGCCCATGCTTCTGTGGCCGGAGTTATGGGCGAATATTTGCAAAAAATGGAGGTGAATTTTCGCAATTTTTGGTACATTTCGGAAAATAACTCGCTAACCAGGCACGATACGGAAAAAGTTGAGTGGGGGACTTAAAGTATTTTGAAATAGAAATCGATTGGTGGGCATGCGAAAGCTGTCGGTTTAGAAATGCGCAAACGGAACACGTTTGAATTTGGGTCGTTAGAGGTCCAAAAATTGGCCAAAAAACGGCTGGCGAGCCAACTTTGAGGGGGTGTAGCTCCGGTTTTAGGGGGGTGCTTTTCTTCTAGTATGCGCCGAAGGTCATCGTTCGTGGTCTAGTTTATGCTCATAAAATTTTAGCCGGATCGGTGAGATGAACCCCCTTGCCCCCTCTCTTCGTCACCTAAGCTGACTTTCTCGCGAAATGCATGTTACGAATAGACGGGCGAACGAACGCCCCTTTTACACAGTCAACACAAACTGGAAAGATGGGAACACCTCTTTTAGACAGTCAACACCAACTGCAATCATGGGAACACCTCTTTTAGACCAACGAACGCCCCTTTTAGACAGTTAACACAAACTGGAAAGATGGGAACACCTCTTTTAGACAGTCAACATGAACTGGGAAACAGGAACACCCCATTTTTAGACAGTCTACAACAAGTGCAATCATGGGAACACCGCTTTTAGAATGGGAGGTGAATAGCAGGATGTCCTTATGTCAATCTCCAATTTGGCCGGACCACATCCTCAATGGGGATGGGGCCTCCTAGTACTGGGTGCTCTAGAGCCAGTTCCGAGAGGCCCGTTGAGGAGGTGGAGTGGCCGACTTGGAGACTGACATAAGGACACGTTGCCATTCACCTCCCATTCTAAAAGAGGTGTTCCAATCTTTCCAGTTGGTGTTCACTGTCTAAAAGAGGTGTTCCCATCTTTCCAGTTGGTGTTGACTGTCTAAAAGAGGTGTTCCCATCTTTTGTACTGGTGTCAACTCAGTTTTGCCAGCCAATGTGAGATGTTCACGTCTGTGTCGATTGTGTGTGTGATGTTAGTGGTGCTTACCAAATAAATATTGTGTGGAACATAGGTAAACAACGAACACAAATGTGGATCAGATTTTGATCACATTTGGATTGGATGATGATCGGCTGTGGATCGGTTGGTGTCCACAATCGAATATTTGAGCCGATCCATATCGAGCGAACATGAACACCATCGAGCATCTATGTTCGTGTTGCATTTTCTGGTTCTCATGTTCAATGTTCGCCAATCATAGGGGTGAATTGGAAAGGGTTAAAGGCAAACAAAACCTTTCACTTCAATTTTCGTTTTGTCTATTTACGTACATTTCTTCATCAGAACGCTTCAATTTGTCAAAGGTGTAACCGCCTCGAATAACATAAGTTATACCTGCGGAAGTGCAGTTAGTTAGCTTTGATATACATACACCTTCACACTTGTGCATCTCTTTTGTGCATGCTAAAACAGACATGTCTATGTACATACTGTATATTCATGTCAGTACATTTTAATTGTAAGCATTATCATGTACTTGCAGTAGGATCCGGCGTAAAAATTTGCGGCCGCCGATTCGCTGCATGAATTTTTATGCGATTTTTGACAGGTTTTTGCTCCACAGACGCATTTGGGCGGCTGTCCTGCTTCCTAAGCGCATACAGTAGAAGGGATTTGTAGTGATTACGAAAGAGGAGAGCATTCTGCAGCCGATGCTAGTTAAATTTTGAAAGTACAGGGTGTGCCAATAAAAAACAACCCAGCAGATTTTTTGCTGTAGCAACCGCAAATCTCAACCGATTTGAATGAACCCTATTTTAAATGAAAGATAAATAAATTCTTGATAGATTGATGCAACGTTTATTAAGATAGGCTTCTTTGTTCCTGAGATATTTGTCCTCAAATTCAAAACAGAGATTTTGGCAATGAACAAGAGTGATTAAGAACAACCCAGCAGATTTTTTACATTTGCAACCATGAATCTCAACCCATTTGAATGAATCCTTTTTTGAATGAAAGATTGATAAATTCTTCAAAGATTGGTGCAATTTTTAACGAGATTCAACGTTTAGTTCTTGAGATATTTGCCTTCTAAATCGAAACAGGTTTTGGCAAAGAACAAGAGCGATTCCGTTGCATTTCATAATAAAGCAGATTCCTACTGCTGGGGCTAATGATACTTTAGTGTTGAAGTAAACCAAGTTTCTGTGTCACCAGTAAAGCCTCCAATAGCCCTTAGCAGTAGCAGGAATCCGTTTTATTAGGAAGTGCAGAATAATAAAAAAGATCCCTCTTTGTCACTGCCAAAATCACTGTTTTGATTTTGAGAGCCAATATCTCAGGAACTAAGCAGAGTACATTAATGAAAATTTCAGCAGTCTTTTAAGGATTTATTTATCTTTCATTTAAAAAAGGATTCATTCAAATCGGTTGAGATTTGTGGTTGCTACATCGAAAAAACTGCTGGGTTGTATTTTTTGGCACACCCTGTATATTGTTCGGTTGTTTTTAGGCTGCAAAGAACCTTTCGAAAAATTTTTGATTTGCCTAAAACTATTATTTCTCGTCAGATGAGCACACAGCGCATAACAAAAACGGAAAATTCAGGTACGGTTTGCCCAAGCTGGTCGAATAAAAACAGATTGTGTAAGCGCGCCCGCGCGTAACCCCGTTGTCATACATATAACCATACTCTATCTAAAACTGTGTATCTGTCTTTATAGTGCGTGGAGCGCGGGGCGCTACATATAGCTTCCTGAGAATATTTAAGGAAATTGAAGCGGCACCATAGGTTTCTTTCTTAACTACGCGCGAAAGGTGCTCCTACTAAGGTGTTTTTAGGTTTTTTGCTGTGACGAGGGAACCGATGTACTGTACAGATACAACGCATAGGTTCTTTGCATAGCCCAGTGAAAGCGCTTTCTTATGAGCACCCTATCCCATCCAAAAAAAACGCGTTAAGCCTAGTTTCAGATTTAGGTTTAGAGTTCTTTTAGGCTTAGAGACC
This sequence comes from Sabatieria punctata, assembly GCA_030248155.1. Lineage (NCBI taxonomy): Eukaryota > Metazoa > Nematoda > Chromadorea > Araeolaimida > Comesomatidae > Sabatieria > Sabatieria punctata. The sequence continues at coordinate 37,986 of JASANB010001836.1, forward strand.
TGAAGTAACCGAAGTTTTCCTAGATACATGGGCCATACTGGTATTTTACTACAGTATAGTAAAACAAAAATTAGTAATACTAGTGGTATTTTACTAGTAGTAAAATAATAGTAAAAAGTAAAATTAATAGCCAATAGTAAAGTAAAAATTAAATTAAATTACCAAAGGCCGTCAATAGTAAAATGGAAATTTTGCTACCATTTTACTAGTTTTTGGTGAATTCCAGTCAAAATCATGATCAATTTTGCAATAAAAGTGGTGTGGTGGGTCCAGTTTTGTTGGTCAAATTTCACATATTTTTGTGTCTGCAGTTTTGGAGAACTTCGTATCATGATCAAATTTAGCAACTATTGGGACCAACAATGATTATTCAGAATACCTTGGCATCATTGATTCAAAATTCCACGTTATGACTAGTAAAATCGTAGTAAAATAGTAGTAAAATTGGTAGAATTATTAGTAAAACAAAAATTAGTAGCTGCCTGGTAGTAAAATATAATTAAAAATTAAATTGACAGGCTGCATTTGTAGTAAATAGTAAAATAAAAATCCACTAGTAAAATAACAGTAACGGGCCAGAAAACTCTGGACGAGGGGCCTGAAATCGCCTCGGGGAGTAGGCCGTTTTCCCAAAAAAGGCCAATCATCGCTGTTAAATTGCTGATTTTTCTTTAAAAATGGCCTGAATTTCCACCTTAAGAAATGGCCAAGGTACTGTATCTGCGTTCAAGCTAATTAGTTGGGTTTTTTGTACTGTTTCGCTGTTCGATCAACCTTTTCCTAAAAGTATATGTGCAATTTCCTGGAACTATAAATAAGTTTGGGCACTATCCCATTTCACGGTGATTTTCATGGTTTAGGGGACTCAACCAACTATTAGAGTATAGGGGACTCAAGACCTATTCTACTTTAGGGGACTCAACGCATCCGAACAGATTCGGCGCCCACCGCCAAATTCCGATTTGTACCTGTTTTAAATCGGCGCCCACATCCTACAAAACATTAATTAGCGCTTTTCTACTATAGGGGACTCAAGCTATTTCAGAATAGGGGACTTTTCAGTTCTATTCTACTATAGGGGACTCAAGCTATTTCAGAATAGGGGACTTTTCAGTTCTATTCTACTATAGGGGAGTCAAGCTATTCTACTCTAGGGGACTCAAGCTATTTCAGAATAGGGGACTTTTAGTTCTATTCTACTATAGGGGACTCAAGCTATTTCAGAATAGGGGACTTTTCAGTTCTATTCTACTATAGGGGACTCAAGCTATTTCAGAATAGGGGACTTTTCAGTTCTATTCTACTATAGGGGACCCAAGCTATAGGGGACTTTTCAGTTCTATTCTACTATAGGGGACTCAAGCTATTTCAGAATAGGTGACTTTTAGTTCTATTCTACTATAGGGGACTCAATCTCTATTCTTGGATGGTGTATGTACATACAGTGTGTACGTACAGTACGTGCTTACTATCAATGTTAAATTCATTGCGTTGATTTTGGGTTTTTTAAAAATTGCTGCTTTAAATTAAAAATTTTTAAAAATAGACAGGTAGTGGCAGTGACAGACACGAAAAACTATAAACTTCAGACACACCAGTACATTGATCCATTGTTACGTGTGTCCTCAGCACCAGTAGAAGCAGGCCAGGACGTCGGCGTTAATTTTATTTGCCCCTTATGTACTGTCCGATGCAATACAGTAGTATCCATGCTTATCACAGAGGGTAAGCCTGTCTTGAAAGAATGGTTTACTCTTTGTGTGATGCAACACTTCTCTTTCGAGATACTGATTAAGTTAAATCTGTGTTGGCTGTCCTACTTTTTGCATTTTTACTCTAGGCTCCTGCCCTGCCTCAATTTAATTGAGCAGTTCCTCGACACGATGACACGATCGTAGGTCTTCTCAAGAACAACCTAGGCTGCAGTGACGTATGCAAACGGATTGGAGCCTGTAGCTCCATTAACATAGGTGAGATTGTGAGAGCTATGTTGTACAATGTATGGTGTACAAAAACACCCAGTTGCTTTAAGAGGATATGGCGACAAAGCAAATATGGCTAACATGTTCAACATGTGAAGCCGTTAAAATTGCAGCTGATTTGGGTCAGCTGCCAACAACTCTTCTGCAAGAAAATGTGTCCTCCATTCTACAACCAAACACAGGTAACCACAGGTTACATTATTATGTGATCGTTGACAAGTACCAACTATGCATATCGTGGATTTGAATATGCTGCCAGCATTGCTATACCATACATTTATTATTATTTTTTCTATTCTAGAATACAGTTTGACAATGGATATTTTCGACTATACAGCTGGTCTTGGTCGATTCCATGGAATGAACGGACACACGAAAATATGTGTTACTTTGCATGGCAGAAATGCGTATGGCGTTGTTCAAGTGGATTTTTTTGCTCAGTGGCACAGTCAAAAAGGGGCACTGACCAAGAAATGGACTCTTGCAAGCCAGGTTTCAAGTCTACGCATTATTATCTGGGTCTACGATTATTAGGGCCCGACCGGATATCCGGATCCGGATCCGGATCCGGCCGGATATGGCCATATCCGGATCCGGTACCGGATCCGGATATTACCTGCCGGATATGCCGGATATCAGTCACAGATGAGAAAACGTGATTTTTTACGTATTTTGAACATAAATATTGCATTCGACCGAATGCTTGTTAGAAATTTCTTGAGGCGATTGTAATCCATGACCCCAGTAGTTCGTATAACCCTGATTTCTGTGCAAAGGATAACACCCTCATTTTTGACAATGCTAATTTTTCACCTTGACTGAAAGTAAAAATCCGCCAGACTGAAAGTAAAAATTTAACCGGTTTCGTGAGAAAGCTGAGCTCTTCAGGTTCTTAAGTCCATATAAAGATTGGTTAACTTGCAAAATTTGGCAAAGATCCGATGAAGGGTTCTTGAAATATTTACGTTAAAAATTTGCATCTGAAAATTCGGGTCAGTTCATTTCGGAAGGGGATAACTCCAAGCTACAGAAGGCGAGCAGGCAACGACTTGGCCAAAACAAACTCAACAAAAATAATAATACTAATGTGATACAATGAACATCACAAAACAGCCAAGCAGACTGGATTTCTATGTTTAGGATAGTCGCCTTGTTTTTGCTAATTTTTCATTTAATTAAAAATAAAAAATCTAAAATAAAAAACGAACTATTATTGAGGCAAGTTTATACTGTAAATCTGTACTTTACAGAGATCAAAGCGTCTCTTTTCAGTTGCAGAATGGAGATGAATGGCTTGAGACTCTAAACTCAACTCGCAAAGAATGGAAATCTCAACTGAGATTTTTCAAATTCATAATTTTTTTAGTTTGTAAAACTAGGACAGGTCTACCAAAAGGTCGACTAAGTATACCACATTAGAGAGAACAAATTTGAACATGCAAACAATAATTTAGCCAAAAGTCTGTGATGTCAACCATTTTTATCTAAAAATTACGAAATGAGCTCAACTTTCATGCCAAACTGTGTTTCCCCTTCTGTTTTTTTTTTCAGATGAGGTCTGTAAAATAGGTATGCCTAATAAATGCTAAAGATTGCATAGACATTCCGACCAAGCTCGAAAATGCTTGGAAAGCGTCCAGTTATCAATTTCTAGCCGCGGTGATAAAATATGCAAATATGCAAAAAATATGTACATACAGCTGTATCTCATTTTTGCATGCGTATGATATATGCAATATCACATGCATCGCAAAAACCCGATATTATCCAACCATAGTTTGAACTACAATTATTAGATGTTGTTTTGAATCAACTGTTATAGAACAAAGAAATGTATATATGTGGTTTATTGCATTCTAAAAAATTTTTAAGTTGATCAATGATATCCGGCATATCCGGATCCGGATCCGGATCCGGATACGCCCATATCCGGCCGGATCCGGATCCGGATATGCCGGATATCATTGATATGGGCGTATCCGGATCCGGATCCGGTAGAAATTTGTATCCGGTCGGGCCCTAACGATTATAATTATTTTATAGAAACTAAAGTCGTTATTGACGAAAGCATAATGGATGCATATGGAGGAATGCAGCTTCTTAACACAAAAATTAAGCAAGCTGTTCGCCAACAACACCCAGGTGCAAACTGACGCAATTGGATGATTCAAGTGATGGCCCCAAAGCAAGCTGTAACACAACATATCAGCAAAGCAGTGGGAGGAGCTGTTCAGTTTTTTGAGACACCTACATTGTACATGGTGCAACGGCTAAACTGTATCATACACTATACCTGTATCAATTTCTGTTGTGCAAAAAATTCTACAATGAACGCATCTTTAACAGACTGCTGCTGGAGATACGCAAAATTTACCCAGTATAACAATTGTATCCATAGTCTGTAGTTTTGATCTGTTCTTCTGTTTGAATGTCTAAATTGTGTACTGTGGATTTTAGGAAGTTAAAATTGACTACATATTGAGCCCTCATGTGAAACGTATGCATGGACATTGTTGTGCATATTGTTGCAAACGTTCTTCAGGCTGATGATATAGATATACCTTTGACTGAATACACATAGACAACTTTTACTGCTGTCATTGACAGCTGTGCAAACTTTGCAGAAAAAACGAGATAAAACATTACAATGGTGTGCCAGATTGGGCTTGATAGCAAATGAGCAACTGTGTCCAACTTGCCAAGGACAAAGGACTCTTGTTAAACAGATGAATACACACCATACATGTGCACGGTCGGCGGCTCAGGAGGGGACGGCCAGGTCTCCGTGCGTAGTTGCCTGGATATAGATGCAAATTTTCGGCGGGAAAATCAAATTTTGGCGGGAAATTTAAATTTTTGCCAAAAAATTTCGGCTAAAAATACGAAAATTTCGGTTGAATTTCAAAAATTTGCAGTAAAAATTAAATTCTCGACAAAAAATTTCCAAAAAAACCACTTTTCTGACAGAAACGTTGCCAAAAAATAGAAAATTTTCAGGAAAATTTGAAAAAATTTCGGGTTTGGTGCGTAGTTGCCTGGAGGAAGGGTGCGTAGTTGCGTAGTTGCCAAAATTGATTTCTGTGGCTTAAAAACGCATCTGGAGGCATTCTAGCAGCCTATAGCAACGTTTGGAAGACTTTTATTTTCGTCCCCCCCTGACCCCCCCCTGGGCACCCCCCATGCACATGTATGCACAGTGCTATGTACCAGAGTTTATCACCTATAAGCCCCCTTCGGTTATAAAACACAGGTCTAGTTCAGATTGTTTTCATTTATTTCATTTCATCTAATAGTTTATTCAAAAATTGTCCAGTCCTGTTGTAGGTGGTAAACTCCCATAGGGGCCGTCCATAAACGATGTTGTTCCAGAGGGGGGAGGGGGGTCGGCTGAAATGCGACGATAGATGACGCACCAGGAGGGGGAGGGGGTAGCAAAAAACGACGTCGCTTTTTTCTAAATTTTAGGGAACTTTGAATGTATTATTTTCGATTTATGTACAAGATGTCAAAGATTTCTACATTCAGAAAAGCTTTCCAGAGTGGCTGAAGAGATCTATTCAATTCATTGTACAGTTAAGGCAACAAGAAAAATGACAGTACTGCATGTACTGCACTTTTATCGGGGGGGGGGTAAACGGAAAACGACATCGCCTAGGGGAGGGGTCCCCAGAAACGACGCAAGGCGATTTTGGGGGGAGGGGCGTCCGAAAAATCGGGATTTTGGAACGACGTCGTTTATGGACGGCCCCATATGTTAAAACCATCATAACCGCACTACTTTAAACTTTTTGTATTCAGTGGCACTGTCCGAACCCATGCACTGATGTTATCAGTGTACATCGAGGGAACTTATTCATAAATGACGTAACTGATTCTATTACAATCGTTAAAACACTCCATTTACTCTATATTTGGAGTCACAGGGTGGAAACCCCCATTGAAGATGTTATCAGAGATGTTGGGGTCTCAAAGAATACAGCTGTTGATTACTACAACACATTCAGAGAGATATGAAAAGGCCCCTATTCTGACATAGCTTGAGTCCCCTATTCTGAAATAGCTTGAGTCCCCTATAGTAGAATAGAATTGAAAAGTCCCCTATTCTGAAATAGCTTGAGTCCCCTATAGTAGAATAGAACTGAAAAGTCCCCTATTCTGAAATAGCTTGAGTCCCCTATAGTAGAATAGAACTGAAAAGTCCCCTATTCTGAAATAGCTTGAGTCCCCTATAGTAGAATAGAACGGAAAAGTCCCCTATTCTGAAATAGCTTGAGTCCCCTATAGTAGAAAAGCGCTAATTAATGTTTGTACGATGTGGGCGCCGATTTAAAACAGGTACGAAACGGAATTTGGCAGTGGGCGCCGAATCTGTTCGGATGGGTTGAGTCCCCTAAAGTAGAATAGGTCTTGAGTCCCCTATACTCTAATAGTTGGTTGAGTCCCCTAAACCATGAAAATCACTGTGAAATGGGATAGTGCCGTAGTTTTGTTATAATTTTTTACGCCGGATCTTACTTGCAGAACAAAACAAGAGGACATACCTTCATCCATGCCAGACATGCACTCTGGCCAGCCTGTTCGAAATTTGGTAATATCAATGCATCTGGCAGCAGAATTAATCTCTGCTGGTGGTTTGCCACAATCAAACTGGAAAGCACCACATTGGTTCGACATTAAATTCGTCTTAATATCTGCAACCACAGAATATACAGTACACCATGCATAGCCAAAAACCACAGCTCCAACCTAAGGGCCTCGCCAGCAGCTGAGTCGGACTGTACCTCTGAAACGCACCAACAATTGGATCCGTGCCCGATACCTGCAGCAGAACTGACTTATTACATGCATTACCGAGTACGCTAATTTTCAAAAAATAGGGCTGTACATACAATGTATAACACAATAATATACAGGGTGTGCCAAAAAGGCAACCAAGCAGTTTTTTTTCTGTGGGACCTCAACCGACTTGAATTAAGAGTCAGTCTCTGAACTGATCGAGTTTTGCTCCTTTGGCCTATTCAGACCCAAAATTGAAACTTTGGCGCAGGAAGTTGAAAGTTGGTGCACTGATACCCCTTGATGAGTTGTTAAACCACTGCAAAGGAATACCGAATTCGACGCTCCACGCTCGAGATATAAGCCCGCGAAAATCGGCTCTCTTAACTATGGGACCAAAATTTCAAACTCGCATTTCTAACTTACCAGTTGGAGTTCGAAGTTGAAAATTGTGGATTTTGCATAACTTTTTGAGTACTTTAAGATTACGTAGTCCAATTTCACTTTTGAGGAAAAAAACTTTTTTCGGCCTCTTTTGGCGCCCCATAGCTCATCTGCAACCCCCCTAGTCATATCTTTTTATTTCAGATTATTGTAGCGCTATCAATTAGCTACCTTTTGGGATAAAGTACGTCGCGCCAGCTGCCCGCGTTTTTGAGAAATATGGCTTCAAATTTGAAAAACCCCAGACTTTTGCATTATTTTTATGGCATAAAATTTCCAACTCTGATTTCTAACCTACCAGTTGGAGTTTGAAGTTAAAAATTATAGGTTTTACACAACATTTTGAGTACTTTAAGATTACGCAGTCCAATTTCGCTATTGAGTAAAAAATTTTTTTTCAACCTCCTTTCGCGCCCCATAGCTCGTCTGAAACCCCCTAGTCATATCTTTTTATTCCAGATTATTGTAGCGCTATCAATTAGCTACCTTTTGGTATAAAGTACGTCGAGCCAGCTGCCCGCGTTTTTGAGAAATATGGCTTCAAATTTGAAAAACCCCAGACTTTTGCATTATTTTACGCACAAAAAATAATGCAAAAATTCGGGGTTTTTGAACTTTGAAGCCATATTTCTCAAAAACGCGGGCAGCTGGCTCCACGTGTTTTACACCAAAACGTAGCTAATTGATAGCGCTACAATAATCTTAAATAAAAAGATATGACTAGGGGGGGTTGCAGACGAGCTATGGGGCGCCAAATGAGGTTGAAAAAAAATTTTTTACTCAAAAGCGAAATTGGACTGTAATCTTAAAGTACTCAAAAAGTTGTGTAAAAACTATAATTTTTAACTTCAAACTCCAACTGGTAGGTTAGAAATCATAGTTGGAAATTTTATGCACAAAAAATAATGCAAAAGTCTGGGGTTTTTCAAATTTGAAGCCATATTTCTCAAAAACGCGGGCAGCTGGCTCGACGTACTTTATACCAAAAGGTAGCTAATTGATAGCGCTACAATAATCTGAAATAAAAAGATATGACTAGGGGGGTTTCAGACGAGCTATGGGGCGCGAAAGGAGGTTGAAAAAAAATTTTTTACTCAATAGCGAAATTGGACTGCGTAATCTTAAAGTACTCAAAACGTTGTGTAAAACCTATAATTTTTAACTTCAAACTCCAACTGGTAGGTTAGAAATCAGAGTTGGAAATTTTATGCCATAAAAATAATGCAAAAGTCTGGGGTTTTTCAAATTTGAAGCCATATTTCTCAAAAACGCGGGCAGCTGGCGCGACGTACTTTATCCCAAAAGGTAGCTAATTGATAGCGCTACAATAATCTGAAATAAAAAGATATGACTAGGGGGGTTGCAGATGAGCTATGGGGCGCCAAAAGAGGCCGAAAAAAGTTTTTTTCCTCAAAAGTGAAATTGGACTACGTAATCTTAAAGTACTCAAAAAGTTATGCAAAATCCACAATTTTCAACTTCAAACTCCAACTGGTAAGTTAGAAATGCGAGTTTGAAATTTTGGTCCCATAGTTAAGAGAGCCGATTTTCGCGGGCTTATATCTCGAGCGTGGAGCGTCGAATTCGGTATTCCTTTGCAGTGGTTTAACAACTCATCAAGGGGTATCAGTGCACCAACTTTCAACTTCCTGCGCCAAAGTTTCAATTTTGGGTCTGAAGAATGAGACTCGATCGGTTCAGAGACTGACTCTTAAACTTTTTTTTGAACGAAAGACAAATAAATTATTGACAGATTGGTGTAATTTTCATTAAGATACTCTGCTTGGTTCCTCAGATATTTGCCATCAAATTTGAAATACTGATTTTGGTAATGAACAAACAGTGATCAAAACAACAAAGCAGACTATTTGCTGTAGCAACCCTCATCTCAACCGATTCTAATGAATCCTTTTTAAATGAAAGATATATAAATTCTTGAAAAAATGGGCACTTCAAAATAAAGCAGATTCCAAGTGCTGTGGGGCTAATGAGGCTTTACTGGTGAAGTTAAACTGAGCGTGTATCACAAGTACAGTCTCGTGACAACAGCCCTTAGGTGTACAAATCTGTTTTATTACATATGAAGTGCAACGGAAAAATAATAATCGCTGCTGTTCATTACCAAAATCTCTGATTTTACTTTGAGGGCAAATACCTCAAGAACCAAGCAGAATGTCTTAATAAACATTGCACCGATCTGTCAAGAATTTGCGGCCCGGATTGACCCGTTTGTCACTCATCCCGGTCCTTTTTTGGTCAAGAAATAGGCAGCATTAAAATCAGAAATTTTTTGGTTCTTCCATTTACTTTCTCTTTTTACAAATTCGGGCCCCCTTATCAGACGCAACTCTTAGCTCTAGTGAAAGGCTAAAGAAAGAAAACGAGCTTTAAGGACGTTTTGCAAAACCCAGCTTACCTTAACGTAAAACATTTCATTCGGGGCCATTAATGCAAGTAAGCTGATCTTATTGAGCACAGGTGATATTGTGTAGGTGCGTCCGCTGTTCATCATGTACTCCACCAAGTCTATGAAATAATCGGTGGTCTTCGGAATGAGAAGCGATGACTTTACGTAGCTCTCCACACCTGCAACGTGTACATAAATGTGTAGGCAGAAAGTACGTACAGTGTAGGTCATAATAAAACAGCCGCACCGAGCGCAGGCAGCGTTGACAGCGAAAACTGGTCAAGCTTGCTGAAGGTGAACCGGTGGATGAAGTCAGACCCGCCAGAGCCGGTCACTCGGTAGTGCGTTTGACAATCGCTCTCGAACTTTATCAGCCACTGACCTGGACCGGGACCTGTCAGATACGAGTTGCTCATCGATATATTGGCCACTGCTATCGCTACGTTGTGCTTCGATTTGAGAATGGAAATAAGATTGGGGTCGTTTTGAGGAAGCCAGACTCCTCGGTTGTCACGCACTTGAACGCTCGGATTGCAGCCAGTAACGGCGAGAGTTATGTTTTTGGTCTCTCTGTCAATTGGGATGCGGCGGTAATAGGGACCGACCGCCGTAGAAGCAGCCAACCATCCACCGGCGTCCAGCAGATATCGGATAGAAGCAGCCTGCACCTCGAGCAGTTCAAATATTTCCTGAAGGTTGGTCACCACTCCGGCAGTGCCGATAGACTTACTGCCCGGCACGACAAAAATGTTTCCTCCGCTGATGTTCGGTAGATTCCAGAGAACGCGTGAGTTGGCTTGCGAATGGTCAAAGCAGCCGTTCTCGTCTTCGTACATTATGACATGAATCTAGAGAGACATTTCTGTTCTAGGAACGAACTCATGGAAAAGGGTGTTGCAGAAATGGAAGGAAAGGAGCCCTTAATGGGAGGCTGGAAAAACGGACGCTGACTGAAGGATGGGAGATTAAGAGTCGTTCTCTGGTCAGATCGCGTTTTTCCCCTTTGCCCTATTCAGACCCAAAATTGAAACTTTGAGCTAGAGAGCTGCGAGTTAGCACACTAATACATACTAATGAGTTATCTTTCAGCTGCAAAGGATTAGTGGATCTGACGCTCCTGTCCTGAGATATAGCCTTCCGAAAATCGGTCCGCTTAACTATGGGACCAAAATTTCAAAGTCTAGTTTCTCGCTTCATACTCGGAATTCGGACCTAAAAAATGGGGGGTTTAGAGTACTTTTAGACTGCTTTAAGAAACTTTTGTCAAATTTTCGTTTTCAGAAAAAAATATTTTTTCGCCCCCTTTGCGTCCCCCTAGCTCGTCTGGAACCCCCCCCCCAACCCAGCTTTTTTATTTCAGAAAAATGTTGCGCTATCAATTACCTACCGTTTGGTGTGAAGCATTGTTTGCCCAGACCCGTGGAGCGTGAGAAAATTGAGGTCAAACATGTCCGGGTCGCAAAATTTTCGCACTTTTCTCAGGTCGAAAATTCCAAGTCTGGTTTTCTACCTACTAGTACGAATTCGGACTTAAAAATTGGGGGTTTTATAGTACTTTTAGACTGCTTTAAGAAACTTTTGTCGAATTTTCGTTTTCAGAAAAAAATTTTTTTCACCCCCTTTGCGCTTTTACCTCGTCAAAAGTTTCTTAAAGCATTTGTCAAAAGTTTCTTAAAGCAGTCTAAAAGTACTCTAAAACCCCCAATTTTTATGTCCGAATTCGTACTAGTAGGTGGAAAACCGGACTTGGAAATATTTGACCTGAAAAAAGTGCGAAAATTTTGCGACCGGGACATGTTTGACCTCAATTTTCTCACGCTCCACGGGTCTGGGCAAACAATGCTTCACACCAAACGGTAGGTAATTGATAGCGCAACATTTTTCTGAAATAAAAAAAAACTGGGTTGGGGGTTCCAGACGAGCTAGGGGGGCGCAAAGGGGGCGAAAAAAATCTTTTTTCTGAAAACGAAAATTTGACAAACGTTTCTTAAAGCAGTCTAAAAGTAATCTAAAACCCCCAATTTTTACGTCCGAATTCGTAATAGTAGGTGGAAAACCAGACTTGGAAATATTTGACCTGAGAAAAGTGCGAAAATTTTGCGACCGCGACATGTTTGACCTCAATTTTCTCACGCTCCACGGGTCTGGGCAAAGAATGCTTCACACCAAACGGTAGGTAATTGATAGCGCAACATGTTTCTGAAATAAAAAAACTGGGTTGGGGGTTCCAGACGAGGTAGGGGGCGCAAAAGGGGCGAAAAAAATTTTTTTCTGAAAACGAAAATTTGACAAAAGTTTCTTAAAGCAGTCTAAAAGTACTCTAACCCCCCCCCCATTTTTTAGGTCCGAATTCCGAGTATGAAGCGAGAAACTAGACTTTGAAATTTTGGTCATATACAGGGTGTCTCAAAAAAAATGATCACATTTCTGTTTACTACCATTTCCGCAAATTTTGACCAAATAGGCTGAAATTTGGACTATAGGTGCCAAAATTCGGGGAATTTTATGTATTAAAGTTTGGTGCACTAGGCTTGACTCAGTCCCGAGAAATTTCAAAAAAAGTGAAATTTGTTAAATCAATAGTGAAAGCCGGTCACCGAAAAAATGATCACATTTCTTTTCACTACCATTTCCGTAAATTTTGACCAAATAGGCTGAAATTTGGATCATAGATTCCAAAATTCGGGGAATTTTATGTGTTAAAGTTTGGTGCACTAGGCTTGACTATTTCTCGAGAAATTTCAAAAAAAGTGAAATTTGGTAATTTCAATAGCGAAAGCCGGTCACCGAAAAAACGTTGCATTACATTATCGCCTAAACTCTAACGATAGCGTTGGAGTTCATGTGTCAACTTTTTGCACATGAATTACCCTGAGCTTCTGCGTTTACACTCCAAATTTCATCAAATTCCGACAAAAATTAGAAAAGATACAGGAAAAGGAAATGTTTCCATTTTTCGTGACCGGCTTTCACTATTGAAATTACCAAATTTCACTTTTTTTTAAATTTCTCGGGAATGAGTCAAGCCTAGTGCACCAAACTTTAACACATAAAATTCGTCGAATTGTGCCACCTATAGTCCGAATTTCAGCCTATTTGGTCAAAATTTCCGGAAATGGCAGTAAAAAGAAATGTGATCATTTTTTCGGTGACCGGCTTTCACTATTGAAATTCCAAATTTCACTTTTTTTTAAATTTCTCGGGAATGAGACAAGCCTAGTGCACCAAATTTTAACAAATAAAATTCCCCGAATTTTGGCACCTATGGTCCAAATTTCAGCCTATTTGGTCAAAATTTGCGGAAATGGCAGTGAAAAGAAATGTGATCATTTTTATTGAGACACCCTGTAGTTAAGCGGACCGATTTTCGGAAGGCTATATCTCAGGACAGGAGCGTCAGATCCACTAATCCTTTGCAGCTGAAAGATAACTGATAAGTATGTATTAGTGTGCCAACTTACAGCTCTCTAGTTCAAAGTTTCAATTTTGGGTCTGAATACTGAAACTCGATGCGGCCAGAGAACGACTCTTAAACCGTTACCTGGCACTGTCGATCGATAACCAAATTAATGAGCTTGTTGTAGGTTTCCTCTGTGTAGTCGGTTGCTGGACCTCCTGCATACACAACAATGTGACAGCCCTTCATTGAGCGCTCCAACGTAGCGGCAAGAACGGTAAGAATGGGTCTCGAGGGACAACGGTCACCAGACGGATTAGAACTCAAAGGCTGCCAAACGTCTACTGCCGTTATAAATTCAGCTGCTGTTGTATATTCATGTTCACCAGACACTGATGTACCTTTAAAAGCATGATGCAGCATACACTTCATTAACTTGCGGACACACTACCAACTAACCTGAAGAGCTAAACGTTCCCAACAAATAATTGGCAAATCTTCCTGGCCATCGTAATTCGACACCATTCACCATCTCTTTGACTAAATCTTTCAGATCATCTTTGATTGCGTTGCTACTTTCCGTGCTGTCAAGTATAACACCAAGAGTTGTTTGCAAGTTGAAGATGGGCCATGGCGTTTCTGTTGTACCACTGGTAGTAACCGCAATTGATGTTGTAGTATCTGCAGCAGTTGTAGTTGTAGTAGTCGTGGTTGATGTTGTTGTTGTCGTTGTCAAGGTTGTAGTAGTTGTGGTAGGTGTTGTAGTGGTTGTTGGAGTAGTGGTGGTTGATGTTGTAGTAGGTGTTGTAGTGGTTGTTGGAGTAGTGGTGGTTGATGTAGTAGTAGGTGTTGTAGTGGTTGTTGGAGTAGTGGTGGTTGATGTAGTAGTAGATGTTGTAGTTGTTGGAGTAGTGGTGGTTGATGTAGTAGTAGGTGTTGTAGTTGTTGGAGTAGTGGTGGTTGATGTAGTAGTAGATGTTGTAGTTGTTGGAGTAGTGGTGGTTGATGTAGTAGTAGGTGTTGTAGTTGTTGGAGTAGTGGTGGTTGATGTAGTAGTAGGTGTTGTAGTTGTAGTTGTTGGAGTAGTGGTGGTTGATGTAGTAGTAGGTGTTGTAGTTGTAGTTGTTGGAGTAGTGGTGGTTGATGTAGTAGTAGGTGTTGTAGTTGTAGTTGTTGGAGTAGTGGTGGTTGATGTAGTAGTTGGTGTTGTAGTTGTAGTTGTTAGAGTAGTGGTGGTTGATGTAGTAGTAGGTGTTGTAGTTGTTGGAGTAGTGGTGGTTGATGTAGTAGTAGGTGTTGTAGTTGTAGTTGTTGGAGTAGTGGTGGTTGATGTAGTAGTAGGTGTTGTAGTTGTAGTTGTTGGAGTAGTGGTGGTTGATGTAGTAGTAGGTGTTGTAGTTGTAGTTGTTGGAGTAGTGGTGGTTGATGTAGTAGTTGGTGTTGTAGTTGTAGTTGTTAGAGTAGTGGTGGTTGATGTAGTAGTAGGTGTTGTAGTTGTAGTTGTTGGAGTTGTAGTAGTGGTAGTTGTAGTTGGGGTTGTAGTAGTTGTGGTCGATGTTGTACTTGTAGTTGGAGTAGTGGTCGTTGATGTTGTTGTAGGTGTTGTAGTTGTAGTTGGGGTTGTAGTAGTTGTGGTTGATGTTGTAGTAGGTGTTGTAGTTGTAGTTGGGGTTGTAGTAGTTGTTGTCGATGTTGTAGTTGGGGTTGTAGTAGTTGTGGTCGATGTTGTAGTAGGTGTTGTAGTTGTAGTTGGAGTAGTGGTGGTCGATGTTGTAGTAGGTGTTGTAGTTGTAGTTGGAGTAGTGGTGGTCGATGTTGCAGTTGTAGTTGGGGTTGTAGTAGTTGTGGTCGATGTTGTAGTAGGTGTTGTCGATGTTGTAGTTGGGGTTGTAGTAGTTGTGGTCGACGTTGTAGTAGGTGTTGTAGTTGTAGTTGGAGTAGTGGTGGTTGATGTTGTAGTAGGTGTTGTAGTTTTAGTTGGGGTTGAAGTAGTTGTTGTTGATGTTGTAGTAGGTGTTGTAGTTGTAGTTGTTGGAGTAGTGGTGGTCGATGTTGTAGTAGGTGTTGTAGTTGTAGTTGGGGCTGTAGTAGTTGTAGTTGGGGCTGTAGTAGTTGTGGTAGATGTTGTAGTAGGTGTTGTAGTTGTAGTTGTGGTTGAAGTAGTTGTTGTTGATGTTGTAGTAGGTGTTGTAGTTGTAGTTGTTGGAGTAGTGGTGGTTGATGTAGTAGTTGGTGTTGTAGTGAGGGTTGTAGTAGTTGGAGCTATAGTGTTGGTTGCTGATACTGTACGTACATGGTATAGTTGCAAATACAGTGTTGCCTTGTCCATAAAAAAGACCGCCTGGTATTTTTTCGAGTTTTCTGAATAATTTCAAATGGCCTCTATCTATTCGGTCAATTTTCAACGGAATAAAGATTTACAGTTTACAGTTTGTTTTGGCCAAGTCCTAGCCTGCTAGCCTTCTGTAGCTATAAGTTATTAAGTTATACTCTATCTGAAATGAATTTTCAGACAACAAATTTGAACATACATTATACATATCACAAATCCTACTAAGAATTTCCCCAAATTTTGCAGGTTTACCAATCTATACATATGTATACTTAACATGCATTTTGCCAGAAAGTCAACTTAGCTTTAAGGGAAGGTGTTCAAGCAACTTTTTTCGGGGATCCGGCTGGTATCCAAATGTGTTAAAATAGATGTCAAACGAACACCAACGGTGCATGTTCGAACATCAGTGACCCCCTAGAACGGGAGCTACACCCTCAAAGTTGGATCACCAGCCACTTTTTGGTAACTCTTTTTATCTCTGGCAGTCTCCACTGAAACGATCACCATTCACTCGTTTCTCTAGATACCGAATTGGCTTGCACATGGTTTGATAGCTCTAAGGGTGGCCTTTCGGTCGCTGCACTCCAAGCTTCCGGAACGTACCCAGTTGGCGAGATATTGGACAAAAACTGAAAAATTTCCGAAAAATACTGCCTCACTTTTGTTTGAAAAATCATTGTAACTTCTGTCAGTTAGGCCCAGCCCCAGTAATTTTTAAACAAAGATGCAGCACTAAAGGCCAAACAAAATTAACATAGTTTGGATCGAATTTGAGGGTACTGGGGGGTGTTTTGCGATTTGAAGGCAGTCGAAAAAGTAAAAAAAATTTTTTTGCTCAGAACCAGTCATTCTGATGCAGGTTGACCCGCTGATTCCGAATATGCACTCGGATCGGCTGGATTCCTTCTGTTTCTGGAGTTATTGACCTCCAAATTTTTGACAGACAGCATATCTCAAGTGGCACTACTCATTAGCATGAGTAAAAAGCGTGCTGAAAAGGTGTTTTTCTTATGCAGTTTCTGCTGCTGGTTGATTCCAAAAGTAACTATATTTTCTTTCTGCCATGCCGTTTTTGGAAGATATGACCATTTTAAGGATTTGCAAGGAAAATTTTTGAACTTTGCATACCATAGCAGTTTAAAAGGTGACTCAGTTCAGACATATGTAGGATACAGAGGCATGCAATTTGGTTCATCTAATGCAGTTTGTCACACTGATTCTGAAAATGAAAATGAGAGCCGTTTTTCAATATGACCGCACCCGCGTGAGTTATTGTCTGCTGGAGCCCTGTCATTCCACATCATAGGTGATTGAACAAGGAAATGCATCAAATGGCTCCTATCAGGTGTAGGTAGTTTTCTTCGTTGATTCAGAACATGACGCTGTTTTCTTCAAATCGCAAAACACCACCCCACCCCACCCCACCCCACCCCCAGTACCCTCAAATTCGATACAAAATATGTTAATTTTGTTTGGCCTTTAATGCTGCTTTAGTGCCTTTAGTGGTTTAAAATATTACTGGGGCTGGGCATAACTGGAAGAAGTTACAACGATTTTTCGAACAAAAATGAGGCGGTATTTTTCGGAAATTTTTCTGTATTTTTCCAATATCTCGCTAACCGTTCCGAAAGCGTGGAGTACAGCGTCAGAGCGGCCACCCTTAGAGATACCGAATTGGTCTGCAGATGGTTTAAATGGTTGATAAAGCACGACTGCATAGCCTAATTTAGGTGTTGATTGTGTTGTCTTAGTTGAGGCGATTGTAATTCACGACCCCACTAATTAGTTCGTATAGCCCAGCTTTCTGCGCAGGGAATAACGCCCTCATTTTTAAAGAATGCCAAATTTTCACGTTCACTGAAAAATTTTAACCGGCAGCGCTAGAAAGCTGACCTCTTCAGGGTTTTAAGCATATAAAGATTGGTTAGCCTGCAAAATTTGGGATAGCTGGGAAAGGTTGCCAGAGTTTGATTTGATACACCTGCATCTACTATTACAGTCGTACTTGTGGGAGTGGTTGTCAAAGCAGTTGTGCTCTGTTTCTCGCAGCTGTATCCAGTCCACGTGAATCCAGACAAACACTGGCACTCGTACATTTTGTCGGGGCTCATGGAACGCACACACGCTGCATTTTCTACGCAAGGCTCCAGAACGCACTCTAAACAGCTCTCACGATACCTGCATGCACTCACTTTCCAATGTACAGCAAGATCGCCGGGCTGCACGTACTTTCGTCTTCGTCATTGGCGCAGTCCGGGTCGTTATCTTCAATCCATTCCCACAGGATACAGGTGCCGTCTGCGCAGTGGTAAATGTCGTAACTGTATGGATCTTTGTCCATATAGCAAAGCTTTTGCACTGAAAACAATCAGCGCTATGCAAGATCAGTTAGTGCAGCAGAGAGCAAAACTACTGTACGTGTATCATTGAGGCACAATTTCTTCACATCTTCAGGATGCACACATTTGCAGCCGTCACATTTGACCAGACCGGGGTAACAAGCTGTATGTAGTAAGAGAGATCAAGGGAGTTGTTTGCTAAACACAGACACACCTTCATCTGCTCCGTCGTTACAGTCTTCAACACAATCGCGGTATTTGCTGAACGGGATGCAGCTGCCGTCGCCACACTTTATTGCCAGCTTCACAGGACTGGTGCTGATATTGCTGCATTGTGCTATTCTATTTTCCACATCTGTAATTCACTCTACACAGCACAGAGAAGAAGCTACTGCACTCGATCAACATTCTACAGCAACTACCAGTCTAGGTCTCTATGATCTACTGCATATACAACACACTGGCTGGGGTCGGAGTGTCAAATTCTTAGCAGCAATATATGGAAAACACCAATACACCCATTGGATTACCCAATACCAGTTCGCACTCTAGTAAGAATAGGCTATATTCAGCTTTTTACATCAAATTAGACGGATCGTTTTGTGATTTTGCTCTACACAAAATTCGCCAAAACAAAATTGCTGACTGTATGTAGTGCGTAGCAGTGTAGCGTGTAGTGCGGCCTGATGAGGGTCAACCCGCCCACTGCTTTGCCACGTCTGTCATGCACTCAACTCACCAACAACACAATTGCCGCCAACTTCAACGTAGCCCTCGAGGCAGTGGCACTCGTAAGTTTCTGGTAAAGGCTTCTCCACACATTTTGAGTCTGTCGGACAGGAAAACCGATCAGGGAAGTCGCACTCTCCTAGACACAGCGCTCGTACACTACAGACTACCTGCAGAGGCCGGGCCTGGTTGCCCGACCGATTTGCGCATACATATCCTCCAATTTATTCGCCATATGGTGGATAATTGGAGGAGGCCCATTCGCACACCCATCCAGAAATCCAGCTTTTAGCCTCGGTTTTAGGCTTAGGCTTGGGCTTAGAGGCAAGCTTTTTAAAAAAAATCTCCGCCATGCGGCAGATAATTGAAGGGTATATACGCGAAAGTGCCCGGCAGAGGAGTACTTCCGCGTATATATCCTCCTATTATCCGCCACATAGCGGAGATTTCTTTAAAAACCTTGTCCCTAAGCCTAAGCCTGAGCCTAAGCCTAAAAACGAAGCTGAAAGTTGGGTTTGACAGCGGGCTGGGTGAATCGGCCTTCTGAATTACCCGCCAAGTGGCGGATAACAGGCGCATACGTATCTACGCGCGAATCAGAGGACTTCTAAATTATTTCAGCCAAGCGCGCCGCAGCGCAAAGATTGGGTTTTCATTAGGGGCCACAAAAATAGGGTTTTCTTTCAGGTCTCTCGCTACTGTGTAAATGTAAGCATTACTCTCATCAGATCCATCAGCACAGTCTTGATAGCCGTCTCCAATCCAAATGCTGGGAACGCAGCCGTTGCCATCGGCACAGATAAACGAATCAAAGCCGCCATTCGGACATTTCACTTAAATGGACTGTGAACAGGCTGGCTTCCATAGATAAACTGCACATACCCAGACGATCGTAGCAAGCGGACGTATCGAGAACACATTTGCATTTGTCACATTTGGTGTACCCATCTTGGCACTCTGAAATCACAGCTTTTCCTTCCACCACCTCCACCTCTGTGTAATACCGTCAGGGGGTTAGGTGTAGCTGGGGGAATCAGGGAAGGTCCGAAATGGACTATATTAATTAATTAACGTTCTTATGACTATACGACTCCGAAACGTGCCCTATACTGCTAGGTCAAGCAATCAACCAATCCTTGGCTGGCAAAAACCGCCTTTACTACTACTACGTAAGAAGCATGAAAGTTCGAATAATGCAAAATGCTCCCCAACGCTTAGGCTTAAGTTCAGGCTTAGGCCTAGACTTTAAGGCTCAGAAAAAGTTTAAAAATGATAATTTTCCAAGTGGAGGTTAAATTCCATGGACTTTTCCAGAAGACGATTTATATATACGCCCTCACCAATCATATTTCAGCAAACAGATTCCCACGTAACCCGTCCTGTCGTACCATCATTAGAAATGAATGGCAAAAATTATTAGATACCCCAGAGTTGTACGAAAAATGGTTCCATGGATTACGATCATGCCCAGGAACCGTAGTTTATGTCTGCAAATCTTGAAAGTAGGCATAATACAGTCAGGCACTTAACGCCGTTCATGGTACTGACACCATATAAGGTGCCAGTACCATATATGGTACCGGTACCGAGGGTAGTGGTACATTATACCATATATGGTACCGGTACCACATATGGTGCCCCCACGTTCAGGTGACTGTGGTGGTACCATATATGGTACCACCACAGACCTCGAACGTGGGGGTACCATATATAGAGGTGCCGGTACCATATATGGTACCACCACAGGTCCGAGGGAGGAGGGTACCATATATGGTACCGGTACCATATATGGTGACGGTACCTTATATGGTGACGGTACCATAAAAAACGACGCGTTAAAGTGCCCGACTGTAATAAGAGGCCTCCGATTCCACTATAGACTTGCTAATCTGAAATTGATGCTATCAATACTTTACGGAAAAAATTTCTATATGTTTAATTTCCTATAAATTTTCAAAGAGCCGCTGACTGTAGAAAAGTTCACCTTTGTTTTAACAGATCATATTTGTTACTTTATAAGTTCCACTTCTCACCCAAACAAGGTAAAACCCACCTCTGAACAAAAAAGGTCGACAAAATCCACATTCGACTTGGTACTAAAACCCGACTTGGGACCTGAAAAGTCCCCCCCAGACTACGAAAAACACAGCTGTAAAGGACCGAAAGTATGTACTGTACGTATGATTAAGATAAGATTAGATTAACGCTTATATCACTGAACAACAAATTTTGATTTACTGGGAAATGAAGTGATTTAGACTAATTAGGGTACGCTGATTTCAAAAATCATAACCGTTTTGCTGTATCACGTCAGGATTTTTAGTAGCAGAAATATTCCCATTGCCTATAAGTCGGGATTTCAATGAAATCATTCTCCATTTATTTCATCATGCATGCTTCAAAATTATAGAAATTACAGAAAAACTCCACTAGGATGTAGTTAGAAATCCTTATGGCATTTGGCTTTGCGCTTGTGCTGCTCTGTGTCAGTTTCACGATGCAGAAACCAGCAGAAGTCGCCCCTCATGTTCGGGTTGTGCCGCCTCTGGTAATGCGTCTCCATGAGTGAAATGTCTTGGTGGAATCGCTCGCCGTGCTCATCTGAGACAGCTCCCAAGTTGTCAGGGAAGAAGTTCAGGTGCTGGTGTAGGAAATGGTTTTTCAGGGACATCCTGGAGCCAAGTTTCCTTAAGGACTCGAGCAGCTGCAGCTGGACCGGAAATCCAACAAATCATGAAGGACGTCATTTTTCCAACAACTCCTGAACCCCAAAGAGCTGGCAGCGTGGAGGAGCTTCAAAGCTGTGATGGACAACTTCTTGGGGAATGAGCGCCCGGACAACTATGAAAAAAATATGCAGCAGCTGCTCGAGTCCTTCAGAAACTCTGGCTCCAGGATGTCCTGGAAAATCCATTTCCTACACCAGCACCTGAACTTCTTCCCTAACAACTTGGGAGCTGTCTCAGACGAGCACGGCGAGCGATTCCACCAAGACATTTCACTCATGGAGACGCATTACCAGGGGCGGCACAACCCGAACATGATGGGCGACTTCTGCTGGTTTCTGCATCGTGAAACTGACACAGAGCAGCACAAGCGCAAAGCCAAATGCCTTAAGCATTTCTAACTACATCCTAGTGGAGTTTTTCTGTAATTTCTATAATTTTGAAGCATTCATGATGAAATAAATGGAGAATGATTTCATTGAAATCCTGACTTATAGGCAATGGGAATATTTCTGCTACTAAAAATCCTGACGTGATACAGCAAAACGGTTATGATTTTTGAAATCAGTGTACCCAAATTAGTCTAAATCACTTCACACATTTCCAGTAAATAATATTTTTTGAAATTTGTTGTTCAGTGTATTCAGGCTTAAGCACTGTAAACATGTGTGATCGCAGCTGTTCTGAAACTCTGAAACGTATATACAGTGTGCTTTTGTAGTCTGGTACATTTGTTTTAGTTGTTTGTACTGATGAGTGTAGTGTGTACTAATCAAGCGGAGAATTCAGGTTCAGAAAGATTAGATGAGTGGATCAGCCGTTTATCAGGACACGGAGACCCTAGCGTTTGTGCCATGTTGCTGGAAAAAGAGGTCAAGATGCTGTGCGGGGCGGCGCGTCAAGTTTTCCTGTCGGAGCGGATGCTGTTGGAGTTGGACCCGCCTCTGAAAGTCTGCGGCGACCTGCACGGCCAGTTCTCCGATCTGTTGCGCATTCTACGAAGATGTGGATCTCCGCCAGAGCAGCGGTACTTGTTTCTGGGGGACTACGTAGACAGAGGAGCTCAGTCACTAGAAACCATCTGTTTACTGTTCGCCTACAAAGTCAGATACCCCGACAAGATCTTCTTAATTCGCGGTAACCACGAGTGCGCCGCCATCAACCGTGTCTACGGCTTTTACGACGAATGCAAGCGCAGACTGTCAACCCGAGCTTGGACCTTATTTCAAGTACGCACGTACTGTGTGCAAAACACGTGTAAGAGCTAGGATTTCAGGACGTGTTCAACTGTTTACCGCTGGCAGCAGTTATTGGCGGAAAGATTTTATGCATGCATGGAGGGTTGTCACCTAAACTGACCAGTCTAGATGACCTGCGGTCACTGCCTCGGCCAACCGCTCCCACTGAAGACGGACTAATGCAAGATATCCTGTGGTCTGACCCTGCCCCTGACTTCGACGGATGGAGAGCTAACGCTCGTGGAATCTCGTTTGTGTTTGGTCGTGACATCGTCAACAATGTGTGCAACAATCTGCAACTGGATCTGATCCTGCGCGCTCATCAAGTCGTTCAAGACGGATACGAATTTTTTGCTAACAGGTATCAACTGCTCTAACTGATTGTACGTAGGTGCTGTAGTTTTCTGTTGCAGACATCTGGTGACCATATTTTCGGCGCCCAATTATTGCGGTGAATTCGACAACTCGGCGGCGGTCATGTTCGTCGGAGAAGATTTAGTTTGCTCGTTCGAAGTGCTCCGAGTGGCGCGGTCGCACACACACAGATTTGGATCCAGAACAACTGATGATTTGGCTCGCTTAAATTGGCTCTGACTGTCTTACCTAACTTGTCTACCTAGTATTTTACTAAACTGTGTCTATGATTAGAAATGAACTACTGATAGAGCAAATTTCTTTTCTTTCTACAACAGATGATCTGTACCTTTGTGATTACAGTGTCTATCTTTCCTTGCTACCTCTGCCCACAACGCTACACCGCAACAATTTAAACGAATTTTAACTATAAAATACTCAATTGTTTTGCAAACGTTCTCCAAATTTCAGGTCATTTGGCAAACATTTTCGGAAATGACAGCAAATGGAAAAGTTTCCTTTTAACGCGTTTGTAGTTGCCCAATTGCACACATTTTTGCACATCTTTCAGATTTCAGGGTATTTGGTCAAAATTTGCGGAAATGGGAGCAAAAAGAAGCATTGTCATTTTTTGGGACACTAATAGCTGGGTTTTTCCTTATTCCAGTTAAAAAATGGCTTAGAAAGCATGCCTTGGTTCAGAAAAAGCCTTGAAAGCGTTTTATTGAAAAACAAATACTGTTGAACCTCTAATGGAGCTTTAGGAACTGAACAGAGGAAGCATGTGTACGTACGTACCTAAGCATTTATCAGAAAACTCTGGAGAACAAATTGTTTGAAGATACATGTAAGGCAGGTGAAAAAAGCTAAAGCATCGACTATACAACTCGGTAAGGTGCCTACTGTTGTAGATACTGTATAAGTTGAATTTCAATAGAAACATAGCAAAAAGTTTTCCGACTACTTGAATAAGCTTCTACAGTTCGAATCTATCTTGTAATCTCAGTAGTTTATACTAGTGCAGCAATTGAGAAGCGTTATTTTTCGACAAAAATTGTAAATTTGACAGTACGTTTAAACGCAATTGTAAAAAATGTAGAAAATATCAACTCTAAAGACTGAGAGTTTCAATTTAAGCAAGGGTATGCAGAAAACAAGCCTAGCAAGAGTCGTAACTTTATATCTACAGTACCTGACAGGGGGTTTCTGCCTAAGAGTCGCTTTCCGTACCACGCTTTGCTACTAAAATCCTCTGGGGATCCTACGTCAAAATTCATAGTATCGATTGTTTGACTACCATTGTCAGAACAATCGATACTATTGCTTAGAAAGACTCAGGGGTAAGCGCTAGCGCGGGTGCCTGTACCTTGAATATGAAGTTTGAAAATCGCAACTAGACATGAATGAATGAAGACAAGTTTACCGGTAAAATGACGCCGCGGAGAGGAGCTGCACTACGTAGTGAGATAAAATTTCCTAATACTATTGGACAACGAAGTCATTCACCTTCGTCTTTTTGATTGGCACAATGAAATTTGCAGTCCGGACCATTGGCGTAAATTTCTGTGAAAGGAAAACATTCCCACACTGAAGCAGATGGATTGCAGACAAAGCCGTGTCTTCCTTTAACGCCGTGCTTTGCGTCCGAACAGTTTGTAACCATGTGTTTGATTACATCTACAATTGCACCACTGGCTAGATAAAGGTAGCTAGCTATAACGGCTTACCTAGATCAGAGAGACAATTCGAGCACCATGAATGCTACACATATGACAATTGCTAATTTGACTGCCAAATTTGGTCTTTTGAAAATTAAAACTATTCGTACAAGACGGCGCAACTAAGTAGCCACCAAGTCGCACGCTTCGTTTTCAGATAATCACTCGTTACGTTGATATTCCACTGACAATACTAGTTATTGTCTTAGAAATCCGTTGCTAATCTACGAATTCAAAACGCACCTCTAGACGCTGAAAAATCTAACCGTAATTCAAGCAGTATTCGCTCCTAACCAACCGGCATCACATGTATCAATGCTAAACGTTTATGAGGGACCAGGGTGTGCGTTATTACTTTCTGAACCGAGTTGTTAGCACTTCCAGATGAAAGCTCTATAAGTTTAACAGATGCGGCAAAACGCTGATAAATTTTTACTGTATAAATACTGTACACGAACGAGTAAGAATGGAAAGGAAAATGCAACTAAGCAATGAAGCCAAAGACAGCAGACACAATTTCGGTTATCAACAACAGAATAATGGTGAGCAGCCCGGCGACTCCGACAATACACATGAAATGACTGAGTTTCTCCTAAACCACGCACAGATTGCAGAGAAACTTGACCGAGCAACCTTACGAAGCAGCCCTCTGTATTAATCAACGTTGCATCTTTGATCTTGCTAGTTCCCTCGACCTTGACGCACGATTTCATGATCACATCTGAGGCACTCTTGCAGCAACTGGCAGGCACGGCACACTGAAAAGACAGCCGAGTGAGGGAAGAGACACAGAGACGGACGCACCTCATAGCCAGTGAACGATTTGCACTCTTGCTTCCACCGGTCTCCCTGCCATTTCTCCAGTCCTCATAGCTGTGGAATCCGCAGCACTGCACCCGACGCTGCACGTAGTCGATGTTCACCTCGTCTTTGTAGGAACCGCTTCTGTTGCGCGCCTTCTCCCAGTTTTTCTCCAGCGTTCGCTCGAACTGCTTGCTCACACCACAGGCGCCCGTTATTTGTATGGCTGCAAAGTGCTGCACTACACATACATGCACAATGATGGTCACAATAATTACCCAGAAGAACAATAATAGCGATGTAGAAGAGAGCGAGCAGAACGGACACGACTGCGTAGGCTTTGAACATCCATTTGGTTCTGAACAGAGCTGCCACGAAGCCGCTCACCTCGAACAGCAGTGCCACACACGTGATCACAAACTGGGCCAGAGGAAATGTGCGCGCCTGCAAAGCACAGCACGGATTAGATGGCGCTATGGTGCGACCAGACCAGAGTTACCTTCCAACCAGAATGCAGATTGATAATAAGAGACGCGTAGAAGCGGACGAGCATGAAGTAGGTCATCAGAGCGGTCAACACCACCATCTTGCCCACCGTCAGCAAACTGACTACGTACAAACTGGACGACCGCACCTCATCAGCCTGTCCACCCGCCATCGTACAACACAGCACTCTTCAAAACAAAAAATGATTTCTTGAAAAAATTGCTCCTTTCATTGCATAAAACGCTGTGGAAGTTGCAATAAACATCTAGCTGGGCTACACCACAACGTCCATTTTACTTTGCTGAAAGGCTGGTCCTGCTCTCGAAAATCAATTCATTCAACAGTTGACCTAGAGCGGGCCCCTCCCCCTCTCAATTTAATCTGATAGATTCAGTTGCCTAAAGGGCTCTACCGGCCCCAACGCAGCTGTGAGGGCGGAGCAAGCGACAAAAGAACGCCTTTACCGTAGTCTTACAGTCTTAGGTTCTTAGTCAAGCTTTGGGGCCGAAACCTAATTCAGAGTAGGTCAAAGTTTTTCAAGATATTTATCTTTCTTGCTTCTTTGTTTTCTTTAATTACAGACAGTTGGAGTCTGTTGGCAGTTTGCAGAGAGTCGCTATTGACTTTGAGAAGGGCGCAATTCGCGCATTCCAACGTTCTTTTCCTCGTGTTCAGATCGAGGATTGTCGCTTCCATTTTGGCAATTATGGATTTGGTTAGTTATATCAATGTGTATTAGTTACCCTTTCGGGTAGCACACTCTTATTACTGCAGTAAGTACTTGTAAGCATAATTATTTAGTTGCCTGATTATGTGCAAGATTGCTTTTGACTTGTTTGGTAGCTTATTAAAGATCATTCCAAAACCAGCCCATAATTTTGAAACTGCAAAAAATTTGACATCCATACACCAAGAACGTATCACATAGATCAACCTCTAGAGTCATATCAGGTTCAAGCAGAAGATATTTCAAGCTCAACATCTCACTGCAAGAGCCTTCAACGTACTGGTTTAGAGGAAGACATTGTTGTCAAACGCAGCTTCACAGTTTCCATACATAGGGACTTCAAACACAGTCCCATATGACAGGAAACCGATCCACCCGATGATCAAGTGCATTCTTGCAAACCTCAAGGACAAACTGGGACTGTTGGCCTGCCTATCTGTCTAACAACCAATTCAGTGACTGGATTCGTCAGATCCGAGCTCTGCCCTCCCTCCCGAACTAGTCCAGTGTACGGATGGATGATGTCGGGTTTTTGCCATGCATATGATATTCCATATGAA